>JAWRVZ010000013.1:5767500-5992500 GCA_037043235.1 Rhodeus uyekii
CACGTTTGCTATTTAAAAGAAAATGGCAAAGAAAATCCATCTAAAATACGAAAATCAAAATATAAATTAAATGTTTTAATTAATATTTAGTTTACAGCATTTTATAGTAGTAGGCCAGATCTACTTAAAAAACATTATTGGCTTGTTACTGGGGGAAGATGCGATTTAGTTTTTTTTATAAAGAAATATTTATTAATTTCAATAAATTTGAAACAAGTTGGTTGTGTGAACGATTAAATGATTCACTCATACATTGGTTGAATTTAAATGAGCATATGCTACTATTATGTACAACATAATAGCCCTACATGTATATCATAGGAATAGTATGAGTTCAATAGTGGGCCGAATTCAGCCAGTCACTCGTTTCGTTCATGAATGAATCATCTCAAAGAAATCCCATCCCAACAAATCGGTTGAGTTGATTCGGTTGATTCAATAACTCACTCATAAAATTGGGATGTGTCTTCCCATGGTAAAGAGTCCATTGTATTGGTGTACAGTATTCAAATTCCTATTTACAAGGAACGTTAACATTTGACTGACGTTACAGCAATGTTAAAATAACATTAAGGTAACTTTTAGAATAATGTTTTTAGAATAATGTTTAACAAAATTCAATTAAGAACATTTTCCTGGCTAACCAAAAACAAACACTGAATCTAACGTTCTGGGAACCAATAGTTGTTAGCTGGGGAGCCTGGGTTTGGCCTATAATATTATTGATTTGACTGCACTGGCATTATTGGATGAGAACTGAGCTGAGCCGGACTTTGCTGCAGAAGTGCTTTATTGATTAAATTAACCAATTTAATAATCAATGATCTTTATAACGGAACGGAACTGACTTCAACACTGAACTGATTTTAGATGAACAATGACACTGTTTTCTTTTGTGAAATGAGCTCTGTTGACATCATTGAATCCTTTTCCTCTATCGCTAAAGCTGCTTTGAAACAATCTGTATTAAATAAAGGTTACTTGACTCAAGTGTTTACGAGTGTTTGGGCGTGTCAGTGAGGTATTTTGCAGTGATATTGTCAGGTTTGAATGAGGTGAGGACTCAATAATGCAGGGTGTAGTACTTTTAATAAACAAAAGACTAAAATCCAAACATAAACTACCCCAAGGGGGGACAACAGACTGACTGACAGAAGACTTAACAACTGGAGTGACTAGGACTCGACTAGAGCTGAGAGCAGCAAGACGTAACATGAAAGACAACGACACGACAACAGACAGCAAACACAAGGGGAATAAATAGGCACAGGAGGAAAGGCAATTGATCTGGAAACAGCTGGGATAAATAAAACTAATTACGGCCAGGGTAACAACGACAAGACACGAACACGCAGCCAACGCGGACGCGTACCGCTGCATGTTCACAAAAACACAAAGACGGCGCGCGCAGCTGGTGAAAACCAAACTGCACGACACAAAAACACAACATGAAAACATGCGGCTGATGTAAACACGAACTGCGTGCTTACAACACTGCACAAAGACCCGAGAGCTCGCGGTTCAAACAAAGCTTGAAACCGCGCCCACTCACAAGATATAGAGCGCGCGAGAACAAGCAAACACTATTCTTGTGTGCTAACAACGAGGACGAAAACACGGGTCATGAATGTCTGAACCCCGACACCAAACCGAAACTGAACAAGACCAGTCTGGGGATCGGACATCTTAACCTGCACACAAGACGCAACACAGACAAGAGTGCGCATGACCCGAAACCTTGAGGCCACGCGCACACACACAAAACTCGAGACATTACGGTAGTGTCAGAGCTCTGCCACAAAACCAAAAAATGACTAGACCGAATATGGCAGAATCCTGAAAGATATTGTCAGGTTTTTCTATAAAGGAATTAAGCCAATTGCCTGCATAAAATGTGCGAGCAATGTATAGAGCAGAAAAGCATGTGCTTTAGGTCAATGAATGAGTAATGAGTCACTTATTAAGAAAGCCTGTTGTCGCCACCTACTGGAGCATCGATGTAACCCGCAGAAAGATTCCCACCGCAAAATGTCCCATATAAAGAATAATAATTTTTTATTATTTTATTTATTCATATGATATTTACTTATATTGACCGGTATTGAATTGTGGTATGAGGACGAGTGGTTTTAGGGATCATGTAATTTAATATTGTTTTATATAAAATGGAGAAGATAAAAATAAATACTAAATTTGTTTTAAGAAGATAGTGATTTTGCGTTAATTTTCAAGTGGAAATACTTTTGTTTTAAAAACGAATGTCTTATGGCTATTTTCAGTTCTCAGTGGTTATGTACTAACTGACACCCAGAATCTATAAAGAGCCGATCACTGAATAAAAAAAAAAAAAAAAAAAAAACGAACGAACGAACGAACGATTTTACGGGCAATCTCTCTCTCTCTCTCTCTCTCTCTCTCTCTCTCTCTCTCTCTCTCTCTCTCTCTCTCTCTCTCTCTCTCTCTCTCTCTCTCTCTCTCTCTCTCTATAGAGGAAGGCGCATCCTGTAATCAGGTCACACTTCACTGTAGTCTCAGCATCCGTCTCTCGTCCTTTAAAGCATATAGGAATCGAGACATCAGACAAAATGGTGTGGATGAATGATCTGGGATGTCTTCTCGTCCCGTTACTGATGCTCGTACGGGTTTCCGTGCAGGTGGACGTTAAGAGCGGGAAAGAAGCGGAGAAGACGGGGAATTTCATGGAAGATGAACAGTGGCTGTCCACCATTTCCCAGTACAGTCGCAAGATCAAGCACTGGAACCGCTTCAGAGATGTGAGTTTCTTTAAGACGATGAACGATGACATTACATGACTCTATCTGCATGAGCTCGTCTCAATAACCGATGGTTTAGATTTGTTAGGAACTGTTTTGAATGGTTATGCTGGACAATGTTATTCCTTAGGCAACATTAGTTCTTCAACATTCTTTAAGAAATCAATCTTCCTTTTGAAAGCGGTTGCATTTAAATGATAAAAAGCTTTTGGGATAGAACAGGTTGAACTGGGAATTAGTTCATGCTGTAAATGTACTAAATGTATTCATCTGTTAAAGACTTAGAACAATCTTTGGATGTGTTCTGAAAATCTCAGAAAACCCTAATCATAGCCCAATTGGTAACAATGTGCCATCTGTTGTTGTTTGTTTAATTGACAATAGGTTTACAGAATAAAGCAGATTGCATTAGAGTGTCATTCATTGCCCAGCTGGTGGGTGTGATGTAATAATAGGCAACTTTAATAATTGATTAGGACTTCACATGTATTCAGAGGAAGATTTATGGATTGATTAATCTCGCAAAGGTTACATTGTAGCATGTGTCCCTGTACAAGTATGTTGTCTGATCCTGTGTTCAGTGTTATTTCCTCATGCATATGAAAGAATCGTAAGGGAAAATATCCTTTGTGATTGTTGGTCAAAAATCAGTGATTGTAATGAATATGTAACACTATAAAAATTAGGCAAAGTGATGACTGACATTAGGACTTCATGTTTATTCATCGTCTGTTCTTGAAAACCAAAAAGGTTCTCAGCTATTTTCTGTTGACTTTTGCTGCTCCAAATGAAACATTAAACCGCCCAACAGAAACTGTGATTTATCTCCATCAGTGTTTTGCTGGCAGCTATTTTTACCCTTCTAGAACTGGATTAAGTGTATAACTCCTTAAATGATTACGCAGAAAAACACATCTAAGAGAACCAGGAATTTATCAAAATATGGGAATGAAAAGATTAAGTGTGAATTAGACCAGGATTATAAATAGATGGACACCACATTTCTACATCAGTGGCTTACATTCAAACTAGGCCCTGCAGCAGACTCTGTATTCTCTGATCAATGGATATTGATCACACCATCTCTCACATATGAAGAGCAGAGGAGCGATACTTGTCCAACACATGCAGCGGGTGTTGTTTTGGTGGGAGTAAAGAAAACCAAAACAGCTTTTAGAAGAAATAACAAAAAAAATCTTAGCCATTTTACTGTCTCTGGATTAACCGTTAATTTAAAATGCAGATGTTCATTCTATTGATTCTTGAACTGTACTTGATGTGAGACACTTCAGTTGCACTGAATAGCACTGGCCCAGGACATGCTCTCAGCTGTTTTGTTTGGGTTGTCATGTCATTGCTGAGATTACTGTCCCTCATTGTGAATGATTAATATAAATTATTATCCCCCCCCCCCCCCCCCCTTTAAATATGTACAATATGTGACTGAAGCAAGAAGGTTCATCAGAAGCTGCACATAGCACTGGTAAAGGTTACTGCAGGACGTTTTAGAATTGTAGCATTCTAAGTATGGTTTATACTAGTAGCATAAAGTATAAAATTTTAGTATATGGTATAGAACGTTACAATCTCTGAAAACAACCACCAGTATTGTAGTGCATCACTTATGTGACTGTCAAAGGATATTAATGTTCCATATTGGGCAAACAAAATCCAAACCTTAACAATAAATGTTTTCAGACAAATGTTTTCTTTATGTGCAAAAATGACTGCAGGAACATAGCAACTCTTGCCAAACATAAAGTACATTTTGAGCACTTAAAAATACTGCTTAATTTTCCTGTCATCATTCCTGCAACTGCATAGGAATAGGTGCTTATTTGTTGGGCTGCACAATTTTGCAAAAGAAAATTGTTTTTACATATCAACATGACTAATAATAATAATTGTAATTACAAAATAAGATATATTACTACTGTAAAAACATACATAGAGTAGTTAAGAAAAATAAATAAATAAAATAATAATAACATTAATTATTATTATATTGTACAGAAAACTTTATGGAAAACTGCATGGTGGCCTGTTAAAATGCAGTTGGCTAACTATAAAACATTCGAAAGGTCTAAGGTTTTATTATTAAATTTTAATCTTATTATTTTGATGGGGTGTTGTGAGCATTAGCGAATACACAAATATAATATAATTTTTGTTTCATGCGCCCTCACAGAAAGTCCACAAGTGAGACACCTAGATTTAAAAAAAATGTCTGAATTTTCTTATATCGACAAAGGCATCCAGCTATATGCAGGTAAAATAACATGTTTGTTGTTTGTCATTTTGACTGATGAAATATGGAGACAATAAACATGATTGTGACAATGTTTTTTTTCTAGACATCTTAGGTACTTCCAGAATAAAGTATGTTTAAAATGCAGTGCTAATAGACAGCCTTTATCACTGTATAGAATAGTCAAAAATAATATTTATATTTTACATTTAATCATTTAGAGGACACTTTTATACAAATTTACAAATGGCGTACAAATTATTACAATAGAAGCAATCAAATCAACAATAGGACAAAATATGTAAGTGCTGTGACAAGTTCCAGTTAGTTTAGCACAGTACTTGTGAAAAGTAGATAGATAGAATAGAAATATAATAGAATAGTAAGTGTTAGTATTAACAGGTCAATATAATTTCTTCCTCAATTGAAGTTATTTAGTGAGTTTCGGTTTACTGTGAACAAATTGAGTCGTTCTGATTATAGATTATATGCTGCTGTGCTTCACCGTGAAACACGCTGCACGTATATATTTATTTAATTTAGATATATTTATTTAATCTATTTAAACAATCACACAACAAACTATCACTTCGCACAAACAAGCGGCTGTCTCACACACATGCAAAATTTTATTGCATCCTTGTTACTATGATAAATGTATTCATCGTGCAGACCGATTCTTTTATACCCCATACAACATATATGTCAAATTCTACACCCCTGATTAGAATCAATATTAAAATGCATTTACGAATGGTTTTATATGACACTAAACCCATGCTGAGATTCTGAGATTGCAAGGAATCGCACCAGAGATAGCGACAGGCCCTCTGACATAGTTCAGTACCTTTTTAACAGTCACCTGTTATCTTTGATCAGAGACAGAGATGGAACTGATGTAGACCCTGAAAATTAATCTCTCTCTGAACACGGCTTATTTCATTTTTAAAGTGTTGCTTACGACAAAGGCAAATAATCCAAATTGATGTTGGCTTCCAAAGTCCTTTGAGGTTCTCACAGCAGAATAATGATTTAACTCAAGCGAACACTGATGAAAGC
This sequence comes from Rhodeus uyekii, assembly GCA_037043235.1. Lineage (NCBI taxonomy): Eukaryota > Metazoa > Chordata > Actinopteri > Cypriniformes > Acheilognathidae > Rhodeus > Rhodeus uyekii. The sequence goes on from JAWRVZ010000013.1 coordinate 5,773,582, forward strand.
AGCAGAACATGAAAAGCCCATGACATAAATATTTCATATACATTTTGCTTTCCTTTCTTGGTTGATTCTATCATTTTTATTTTTTTAGACACATGAGATCATTGTATGGGACCAAACAGCAGAGCATGGTGCTTGCAACACTAAGGTCATGGGTTCGATTCCCAGGGAAAGCAAGAACTGATTAGAATGGCAATGTGTTTCTTGAATGCAATGTATGAGAGTGATGTTGATGTTTATTTGAGAAATCTTTGGAGGTGTCCAAGTTTTTATTCAATTAAATATTTAAATATAATTTTTCTTTAGAATTTGAATTGTAGTTTCTTTTGATATAGAGATGCAGTGCATTTGTTTTGATTTTTAATTATTTATTTTAAATCACACAATGTATGTGAACTATAACATTGACTTCATTAGATAAGATTACATTACAATCTGATCTATTCTAAGAGTTGATATACAGTAGACTAGAATCATTACCACTTTTGTCACGCTCTCTAATCTTTTTCCATACGAGTGGAAAATTAAATCTTATTTCATGCTCGGTATTTAAGATCAAATATACTGCAAGAATGTAATAGACTGGGCAGTTTAAAATGACAAATTCCCGTTGGACACAATTATATTCACCATTGCCTTTGCAACATTAATTTTGAAGTGAGCTATATATCAGAATCCCCTAACATTATGGTCTACATATAAATGAGATATGATAAAAAAAAAATAATTCCAAGGGATTAAAAAAATGATGTAATGGATACATTTAGTGCACATTTGCTCACTAGACTCTTTTCTTAATCAACATCTTGTGGAGTGATATGTTCACATTCATTATCTGTAAACACCATTAGAGTTGCTTAGAGTAAACGACTCTGATTGCACCCAACACACCCATACTGACTGTTAAAAGAAAGAATCTGTTATCTGTTGTACTGGAAATAAACAACAAATCCTACAGTGGCTTGCAAACCCACTGTTTTTTGCCCCCACCCCCCACAATGTAGAAGAAGCTCATTAAAAATCAGTGCTGTCCCTCATTCCAGAATGCTGTGTCGGCTTGCACATGTTATTCCCCCACTACATTTTTAATGAGGAAAAACTGTTTCGAGCCTACACTGAAAATGGTTTTCCATTTAACCATTCATTGCCATTTCATTTAAAGTTCCGTTTTCTTTTCATTTTTTTTGTATTCAGGGTGGTTTATATGAAGCCTGTTCTTTATGATTGCTTTAGATGTATCTTTTTCTTAATTTATTATTAATTAATTAATTTATTTTCACTGTGTCCACATTTAATAGTCTCTTTTTTGGACAGGCTTTGTTTGGCATAGCTAAGCAGGTTTGTGTTTGTCGCTGATGAACGTAGTTTAAAATAACCTGGCAGTATGCAAATACATCGATATTTGGCTGTCAAAAAAGTGAGTGATCTCACCTGACAAGACGAATGGATGTGCATCTGCAGAGAACCTCAGCACTGGCCCATCATGGCTCCGGTCCATCAGGATTTCTCATGGAGGTGGGAATGTCCTCACAACTGCCAGAGCCGCATAGCATATGGTCCATAATTACGGATAATGCAGTTTAAGATGATACACCCAAATACCCCATTAAGATCTCAGCTATGATAAATCAGCATTTAGTGCTCTCAAATGCAAAACATTATGCATTTTTTGGAACTCAGCTGATGCATGTTTATGAACATCTGTTTGTCACTCTCAACCCGAATTGAGAGGCTCAACAGGCTGGATTGTCTGAGGAGGAGGTCGCGGGCCTGCGGGGCAGGGGAAATTGAGTGCGGTAGGATGGCTTTTGACAAAAGCGAGTGAGGGCATTGCTGCAGAGTGTCTTGGCTATAGACCAGAAGTGTAGGTGGGCTTTAATTGAGTGGAGAGAAACTGGCCTTTCATCATTCTGCTCCTGGGGTCTGGGCCTTTCCTGCTGAATTGGACTTTTTATCTGGAGAGTGCAGCTGCGGTGCGTGGCATACCCAGGCTAAATTTTGGAAGCTTTGGTCCAGTTCAAGGCATGAAATGGGTCTAATAGCTCTTTTAACTTGTCTTTTTCCTTCCAATATGTGCAAAGGAACAAGTGCTACCTTACATTTCTGTCACTCTCTTGCCTGTTTCCTGCAGCCCCTGGGAGTTTGGGTATCAAACACTGTGCTCTCTGAAGATCAAGCTGACCTACCAAAACCACCAAATAAAAAGGCTCTTGTTCTAGGCATCCAATTACAAATACAACCCTGACAGTGTTATTTTTGCCCCCTAAGACTGCTCATCCTTGAGGAAGGTGGCATTTATTTGAAATGTACTTCAAATAAGAATTTTTCTTTTTCTTTTTTTGTGTGTGAAAATGTCCAATTTGAGTTTTAAACCTCATTAAAGTGAATTTTACCTCTAGCGGTAATGAGGCAGGATTAAGCCTAAAGAGCTCTATAAATGTATGGAGGTAATATGAACTGTCAAGCCTGTATCCCCCTATAACCCCCAACATTTGAGTCCTTCATTTCTTACATTCAAAAGCCGAGGAAGCCTTACTGACTGCATCTAGTGTCAGATTTGCTCATTTAAAGGCAGCGCTTGCCTGTGCTGTATTGTTCTCGCTCACTTTGAGAGCTGTCAGAGAGTTGGTTCCTTAGAATCAGTGGGAGTGTTATTGACGTTGAAGAGGCCAGAAGATTGAACATTACTGACTGAAGGAGTTTTTCTAGGCACGTTGGAGATAATTTGACAATCTAATTTGCATTAAGAAAAATCTAAATGTTTGCACTGCTATAGGCCTGACTACCATGGTTCTGTCCCAAATTATAATACAGAACAATCTTACGAGTGAGCCTATTCACCTTATTTTGCAAAGTGAAATTAGCTATTTTCTGTGAATGTGACTTTCGATTCATTAGCCGCTATAGGTTCATAACTAGAAGTGATCAAAGTAAAGTAAATAGTAAAACTATTTCTGCTACAAACTAGTGTGTTTATAATTATACATTAAAATAGTGTGGTAAAATGTACCAGTTTGCAATATCAAGCAGCATAAAGAGCTTTTTTGTACAGCTAAAAATGACATGGAATGACATGAAATGGATGATACCAGAAGTCTCGCACACAGAATTTATAAATGGCCAATCCTGCTCTGATGTTAAAAATGAAGGGGTCATGCACTCAACTGATTTGTTCAAAAAACAATTCATTCTGCAATGAATGCATGTTGATTTCCAACTACAACAGTTAATTTGTGTCACAGTCTTGTCCCGTTGTTCACATCCGGGGCCCTTCTATGTACCTTCCAGGTCCTTCACGCACCTGTCCATAACTAATCACTTACCTAAGTCTCGTCAACTGTTGCCCATCTTCCTCGTGTATTTATACCCTCCTGTGTTTCCTTGTCTTTGTCTATCGTTGTAACTGTTTGTCGTTGTCTTTCCGTGTCTGGATGTTTATTCCGAGTTCCTCTGTTTCTCTTAGATCCAAGTTCGTATTTTTTTGCAAAAGAAAGTGTGCCGTTTTGTTTTATAGTTAAAGTGTTTGTTTTTTGTTTTGTGAATAAAGCCTGTTTTCATTGGAATCTGCTATCTGTCGTTTCTCTCCGCATCACACCCAGCCCTTATGTGACAATTTGACTGTGGCTTCAATTGGAATTTTGTCTAAATTAAGGCCTGTTCAGACCAAGGATGATAACAATAACAAAATCCACCAACTACAGTATATGTCATTAATGCATCAGACAACATAACTGAAGAGTACAAATGTAATAAAAATATTTTTTTGTGAGTCGGTGTGAACGTTAATATAGTAGTTATCGTTGTAATTTTCTTTATAGCTACCATCCAAATACTGTTTATACTACTTTATTCCAGTAGTGTAAAGAGTACTTGAAAACCATACTTGAGTAAAATTAGAGATACCTTACAGCAAAAATGACTCAATTACAAGTTACCAATTCCAATACCATTGATTAAGTCTTACACCGTGTCTAAACCGAATGCGAGTGGAGAGATGTGACAGGTCAAAAGACAATAGAACCCATTATAATCAGTCATATTGTCTAAACAGTGCAATGCAACAAATCCCAACAATAAACTGATGCATCGCTCTCTTTATGGCGTACTGCAATCTAAGCATTCGCAATAATTTCTCATAGGAAGGACAAATGGATTTGCAACTGTCGCGTCCAGTGTAGAGAGCTGCTAGCTGTTGCTGCACAATTTGAGTATCTGGTTTTAACCGTACTTAAGTATTTTACTTGTAATGAATATTGGCTAAAAGATGCATTAGTCCTTTATTTATTTTCTAAAATTGATAGAAAACAAAACACCTTAATATTGCCTCTTAAATGTCTACACACATTCAAGTCTCAGTTAAGCATAAGAAATAATCTGCTGCAGAAAAGGTTAGGTGACATGCAAAATGTATTGGAGTAAAGAGTACATATGGTTATGTAAAGATGTAGTCCAGTGGAGAATAAAAGTTGCTAATGACATCGATACTTGGTCAAAGTACAAAGAAGCCAAGAATATACTGTATAGCACCTAATTAAATTTACTCAGATACTGCACACTTTGATCAATATTTGAACTTTTGTATAATACTGTATAAGCATTTCATTTTGTTACAACTTGGGGCACAAGTCGGCAAACTATAATTTATCATGTTAAGTTATGTGTAAGTTGCTGAAATTGTTAAAATGATCATTTGATCTCATTGACCATCTGTGTGTTATCCATTATAGAGAATTACAGTGCTGTATATCTGCTGGGCATTGGTGCTAGATGGATCACTTCATATGTTTACAATGAGTCAGGCTTCAAGAAGTCAAGCAATCTCAAATTATTACATGTCTCATGCATCAAATTGCACACGGTATGTGTCAAATAAAGACAACTGCAAAAGTCACCACAAATCATTCACAACTGTTTTCACTTAAAGGGATGAGTCAGTGCCAAACACTCTTAGGGCATTCTCACTGAAAAGTCAGCACTCTCTTTGGAGTTCTGTCCTGGAGGAGCTGCCTGTCGCTCTTGGTTCTACAAAAGCTCTTACAGAATGGCAAACCAGAGGTTTTTTTCTACATATGAAGAGCAAGGATATGTTCACAGTCGAGGGAGTGGGGGTTGTTAGCGAAGCTTTTGATGTTCCTGTGTGTGGTTAATCTGAAAAGCCCAGTCGGAAAAGGCCCTATGCATAAATCAAGTGGGAGGCTTGTGCTTGCCTGTCAGCTATAGCCGTGGTGTGACAGTGAAAACATAGTTTGGAAGGTTCTCATATAATACAGTATCTGTTTATCTCTTGATTTTCTTTTTAGCTTGTGGAACACGACAGATTAGATTCAGAGTCAAAGGGAGAATAGATGTGTGGGCCCTCAGCTTCATGCTTTGCCTAGGGTGTTTATGAACTGCAAGGAGCCTGCGTGATTGCCAGCAACACTGTGGAAAGATGAATATGTGGGTGTGAGGCCAATGTGAGGTCATTACCACCAGGGTCCATCAGGCTTTAATCAATTATGGAAGGTCGCTTCTCTTTGCACCTCCAACAAGGAGTAATTTTGAACATGCAAAACTTGTAAATCTCTAGAATGTGTGGAAAATGCAAAATAGAGACAGCCAAACTTGAATCCCCTCAAGGTTACAAGGCATGATATGAAATTAAAGAAACAAAGTGAGGGGTCATGAGCTGAAAGTAGGGTGCCAGGCAAAATAGTGACAAGGGCTGGCTCCTAAATTGAAATATAGTAGAATTACTTTTTCAATCGCTTGATGAAGATTGTTCTTCAGTAGTGCTTCAGCTCATTGAGTGCATGATTTCTTACTTATTACTTCATGTAAGACATTTTCTCAGGATAGTCCTATGTTATTACTGACAGTAGAACCATAAAATACATCAAAAATGCAACATAAATTCACAAATAAATGTTATACATAAATTCATACACACATAAATTCATCTCCATTCTCAGCAGCAACCTTAAATGTCAAATCCTGCACTCGTTATAAATAAAAAATAAAAAAATTGGCCAGCTAAATAAGCTTTACGACACGTTTTACAGCACTGATATCAAACACTTATTGTGACGCTGTGTTTTGATCTAAATGAGAAATGCTTACTTTCTCTGAGTTGATTGGGATAAGATTTTCAGCAACTAATAACTTAAATTATGCTACAAAACTATACTGACAGAGAGGGACTGCAACTGTCAACAATGAATAAGTAAATTATTGTGATTACACTGTGTTATGTTTTTCTTTATACCTGTACATATTTTTAAGAAATAAATTGCTTGTAGGTAGGTTTATAAGTAGGAGTGGGATTAGTGACTCAAAATATATTTTTAATGCTTTACTAAAATTGTAATTTTTCCTACACATTTCTGTCCCTTAAGTTTTATATATTATTTTTATATTATCTATGAAATTGTTATGTTTAGGTTTCAGGTAGGGTTAAGGGATCTTAAATGTATCTAAAATGGTAGAAGGGCAATTATACAAATATCTATGTTATAAACGATTCTTAAATATTTTAAGTTTCTTTTAGCTGTAAGTGTACAAAAATAGCACACATATTAATGCGTAGTATCTATTAACAATGAGACCAGGGGTCTCATTTATAAAACTGTGCGTAGGATCACTACTAAAAGTTTACGTGAGCCCAAAAGCCAAAAATGCCATACGGCAAAAAATATTATAAGATTTATAAAATTTATAAAATTTATATAGAAAAAGATTTATAAAACCGTGTGTACGCACACCTGTCAGGAACATTCCCTTTATAAATCGCAGATGTCACGGGTCAAAGTTTGCTTAAATGTGCAGACATTTTCCCGTCAAGTTTTTTTTTATAGATCACAACCTTTGCGTGGAAACTGGCGTACGTACGTTTCCAGTCCCGTTTTGTGCGTACGCATGCTTTATAAATGAGACCCCAGAACATTACAGGTTACTTTTGATATGAATCAAAGTCTCAGCTTTCAAATTCTGTACTCTTTATTAGGAAATTAAAATGATAAATACCATCCTGGAGGTATTTAATGTGACGCGACAGATCGCTGTAGCAGAAATGCAGGCCTGTCAATTTTCTGCCTGATTCTAGGCAAGAATATTTAGATAACCTCTAAAAACAAGAATATATATGTGAACAAATTATATATGAACTATATATGAATCGCTTTGTACATTGTGCCACTAAAACAGAACGACAACACACTTAACGTGAAAAACGCTTAACATAGAATGTATAAATTCAGCAAACTTAGTGATGTCATGTAAGGTAACTCTGGGTTCATCCGCTTGCCTGTGCATAGCATGTTTTATTATGAGGTGTATACTGAATTTGGTTCTCCAATATCAATGTTTTATTAAATTAAGCATTTTCTTTGTAATGGTTTGCTGCTGTTGGAAAACCCTTAAGGTGCATGTATATCATATGCATCATCAATAAGGTGAATACTGAATTTAGTCTTTTAATATCACTCTGTCAGTACTTAGTACAAACCTGGTTAAAATAACACTTTGTAAGTGGAAGTAAGCCTTGTTTAGCCTTCCAGATGGGTGTTTCTATAAAGTTGTTGCATCACATGAAATCTATTAATTGAAAGGTACATGTTCCCTGATGCCTTTGTGCTGTGTCACAGTCACAGATGTTTTCGTAGCAGTTGCAACAGAAGAGCACAATGGTAAATATGGTATGTAACTGTCAAATATGAGTGAAAAAGACAGATCCAGTTCACCCGCCAACTGCTGCTTGAACACACACACACACACACACGTACACGCACATGTGTATCACTTTTTATCTTCTTCTCAAGTGCCAATCAAATACTTGTATGTCACATAAACATACACAAGGGTTATCAGGGCCTCCAAATCGAAGCTGAATTTATAGAGTGCATGTTCAGACATGCTCTATTACATTGCAGACATATGAGGGATAAAAGAGCTGTCAGTCAACACAGGAGGGGTTGATGCTTTCTGTGGTGTTTTTGACGAGACCAAGGTTCTCTGAGGGATAGTCCTGGCAGCTTTCACTCAAGGCAGACCAAAGATGAGCTGACTCCGGATACAGGAGAAGCTCATCTGTGGAAGACTGCTTCCTAGATTGTCTCAAGTGATGTTGACTCTGAAATTGTCAGGTTTTCGCATCCACATGTGGTCACATTGATGACTTATGAGCTGTTAGTATGTTGATTCATAATATTAATGTCCTTCTTTAAAGAAAGTATGTAATTTCCCTCTCTGTATACACCCCCCCCCCCTTCTTCTATTCGATAGAGATACAAAAGTTTTACCCCAAACTCAAGTCATCGGTTGAGTCACTGTTGCATATAGAGTGGAACAGTTGGTTCTGGAATGAAAAATCCCATTCGTTTTCTCTGTAGTAGATGGTTGATAACCAGTGGTATATTGAAGCCATCACTCCTCATTATTTCAACTTATTTTAATCAAATTCAAGAGTGAAATTCCTAATGAAAAACTACATTACCTATGATTCTGCAGAGAAAAATCCATCAATCAGAGAATCGCATATAAAGCCGTGGGAATGACGTTTCCCTTTGCTCTCAAATTACCTAAATATCTGTGTGCATATTTTGCAAGAAACATAAAATATATTGTATATTGTATATTATATACAATAAATATTTTAGAATTTTTCACAATAGTTCATGGGATTGTAGTTTTCCTCGTTGAGTCGTTAAGTACACAGTCTTATATTCTTGTTTGATTTTCAAATATTTTTTTGTTTCAACTAAAGTTTGTAGCTAGTTGATTTGGTTCATAGCTTATAACTCTTAAACAAAAACTCCCTATGGGAAAAATATTGTGGGACCAATGCCGCTGAAAAAGTTAAAAGAATTCTCCAAAAGATTAATTCCAAAAGAAATCTTGATGATGGTGATGTGTTGTGATGACGGTCATATAAAATTAGATGATGATATGTTGTGGCAATATTTCTGTTAGCTGTGGCAATATTTCTCCGCTCTGACTCATCCTTGCATCTTTTCAGCAAGGGGGAACACATTGATGTGACAGTATTTCCACATACTTCACGCTCACTGAGTGTACCACTCAGTTCTCTCAAAAGTGCATATCTAAAGAATTTAGGGTTGTGTTTGAGTGGTTGGGTCCTTCAATTTGCATAAACTAAAGATAAAAAAATATATATTCACCACTCTGTTCATTAGATGTTTACTGATTTTGGACATCGGTACACCACATAGTATTTCCTTTGCCAAGCTAGCGTAAACAGAAATTATGCAGATAAAAAGACGTCAATATCAAGGTTTTCCATCACCATAAAGTTGCAGTTAACCAGTGCAGCAGTGAAGTTTGAACCACTAGTCTTTCTTTCTTTTTCTCTCAGTTTACTTTAGGTCTCAAATAGATATAGCATGTATTTTAGCATGAGACCTACAAACGTGGTTAGTGCATATTCCTAAAGTGGACCTATCTACACTTCAGGAGTGATGAAAAATAATAATGTATTGCACCGTTTTAGCTGACAATGCCAAATTTGATCTGCATGCAATTTCACCTCCTGTTTACAACTACTATAAAGATAAATGTCTTTTGATGACACTAATAAGCTTGTGAACTTTACATAAAAGGTTGTTATTATTATGAGTCATGGTGCTGAAGGTGTTATGAGCTCCAAGTGTATAACTGTCTTAAAGAAACTAAGGATACATTTGGGAATATCATAGAATATCACAGCAAATAGATGTTTTTTAGCAGTCTTTTATTCTTGATAGTTGCTCCTCAGAGATGCATCGCTCTCCTCTAACTGTCTCCTTCTCTTTTGTCTTTGATTCATCCTTCTCATATTTCACCAGGAAGTGGAGGTCAGTAGTGCTGTATCATGACTTTGCTTATGTTTGATGTTTCTTTTAAATTGCTTAATCTAATATTCTCCATCAAAGCTGTAACCTACTTTTTATGCAGTCTAAGTTGCCCATGCATCCTCAGCTTTCACCCTTTTTTGGTCTTGTTTATCTCTCAGAATTTTCCATCCCTCCTTTTTCCATTAGTGCTTTTCCACTGCTTTTCACAATTAAAACATCTTAGTGTTGTACATTTTAGTTTGGTTAATAATAGATTCACAGTGATAGAAGTATCATTTTTGACTAAAGGCTTAAAGTTAATTCTATGCAGCACATTTGACTGTTTGACTTCTTTGTTTCTGTCAGGATGATTACATCAGATCATGGGATGAAAATCAAGGCTCGAATGAAAGTAAGTCATCTTTAATCTTTAATTACTAAAAGCATGACATTATTACATTTTATGGAGTGGTCTTTTAGCCATTCAATTCAAGCAGCCAAATCACTTGACATGGCAAACAATGGCCTAGTTTGTTTAATTAAATGGAGCTTCATTTTACATTAGATTAAACGTTCAGACTTTAATTGGGGAATTAATGCTAGTTTTATGTTTTGTTCTTGTTTCATCTTGTTCACAATTGCAACAGTACGCAAATATTACAATGATGTCAGATCTTGAATGGATTTCCAAGTTTTAGTTAGCAAGTTTCAAACTTTATATTTTCAAGATTTATTTTGAAATGTTTTGAAAAAAATTAAACTGTCTTGAATTGTCTGGCATTTGATTGAATTCAGTCAGAACTGTAATATTTAGTGTTTTAAAACAAATCCCTAACAGTGTTGTGCAAGCACTGTAATTCTTATTCAATTGTATGGTTAGTCTTGACCGTGGTCTGCGTATGTTTGTCACAGCAGACAGCCCTACTTTTCTTCCTTGCTGCCAAACGCTAATTGCTTACACAATAGATGAGGTCATCTCCTCGTTTTACTAGAGTAGAGAGACTGCCTGGGCACATTTGAACATTATGTCTTGATTTTTCAGTTGAAGTGAAGTCCTCAGATTGGAGGACTCCATTAGCAAATATCTCAGGATGTAATTAACGGATAATTGCTAGTTCAACCAAAGGCCCAATAAGAGCCCTGGAGGCTTGATTTAGCAATGCCTGACACTGCCTTTGTTCTTTCAAAGCACAAATCCACTTAAGCTTCATATGTCCAAGAAAAGAGGTCCATGATTGTCCATTTTTTTGAGTTGGCACTAAAGCTACTTGTGCAGCCATCACTACACCCACCTCAAATCTTGTACAAAACTCCTGTACAATTGGGGAATTATTGTCAGATCAATTTGTCAAAGGTTTGAGAGCAACATAAAGGATATTTAAGTTTTTTTTGTACTATTATTGATTTGAACACTTTCAAACTAAACCCAACTAAATGTATTAATCACGCATAAGGGGATCATATGTTGTAATAAATAAAAAAAATTAGAAAAGCAACTCATAAGGTATTGTGATATGAAGGAAACACAACAGAATACAAATTCAAAATACAGATAAAACCTGTGGAAAATCATATAAAAACACACTACATTCTGACCTATTTTTACAGACTTTTCTGAGCATGTACACACAAGTAGATGTACTCATAATCATAATTTTTAAAGGGATTAAATAGAACTTATTCATCTTACCGCATCTTACTCATTTTGTCTCCTTTATGAGATAATTAATGAGGCAGTGGTAAAAGAGATTTGTCTCAGCACTCCATGCCCCAAGAAATATGATGTTTGCACTTAAAAGCAGGCAATGCAGGCATCAGTCTAATTCAGATTCATTTTTCTTTCAAAGAGAAAAACAAGAAACAGCTCACTCATCTTATTGTGTCACAATCCATTGCTTTGTAAAGAGCTGTAATTTCTGAAGAATTTTTAAAGGGATTTTAAAAGTAAAAAGAAATATTTGAAATATTTTAAAGAGATTGTTATGGCCAATACACTCCTTTTGTGGAATGATAGGAATTATATTAGATAAATCTAGAGTGTAGAAGACATGTTGAATAGTAAAAAATAAATTACTTTATTTTTGTGTTTAATTGGCCTTAGAATTTTATTTATAGTCTGGTATTTCACAAGAATCTGCTCTCCATGTTTCGATTTTCAGGCAGACAGCCGAAATTCCCAAAGAGCCTTATTTACACTGGCTTCTTTGAGGTGGCACTGGTCCTTACCTTTTTAATGAGGAACAAATTTGCATTTTACAAGTTATCTACACAGCAGTTGCCACACAAGCCTATGATGTATCTATTGTCATAGTACGTTTTCTCAAAACACCTGTGATAATATTTTGTTTGTTTGTCCTGCCTTGTCTTTTTTTACTTTAAAAAGAAAAAGAAAAAAGATGTGGGATAAAAAAAATAGATGTGGGGTAAACAATCACAGTGGGTAGATATAAATTCAAAATAAAAAAAATATTTGTAATTTTTTTCACATTTAAAAAAAAAGAAATTTCTACAGCGTTACAAATTTTACATACACATGCTCTAGCACTCAAAATATATATATATATATATATATATATATATATATATATATATACATCACAATATTATTAATAATTAATAATTAATAATATTGTGATATATTATATTACAATAATTAATAATATTGTGATATATTATTGCAATTTAAAGTACAGACTGTTTATATTTAAATGCATTTTAAAATATAATTTATTCCTGGGATGGTAAAGCTGAATTTTCAGCATCCTTATTCTGTCAAATGATCAAGAAAAGATGTATTATCTTCATTCTCAAGAAAGATTTATTTTTATTATGTGATGTTGAAAACAGTTATGCTGCTTTAGTATATTATCATGGAAACCACAATACTAATAATTATAAATAATAAATACTAATAATTAATAATAAATACTAATAATTCTTTGATGAATTGGAAGTTTGAAATAACAACATTTATTTGAAATAGAAATCTAAAATCTAATGCATCCTTGCTAAATTAAGGTATTCATTTATTGGGAAAAAAACAACATTTGACCCCAAATGACCCCAACATTTTGAACATTAATTTATGCATTCCTTTTTTGTCACGATTTTATCTCAAGGTGAAACGTTCACAGCAACACATATTCCTGCATATCTATCGCTAACCATCCATGTCTGATATATGATGTTATGATCTCATATGAGCTGGACACAATCTGTACAATGCATGTGCATTAATAGGTCAACAAAGTGTTGCCCGTACATGTGGCTAGATTTATCACAAGCAGATGTTTTATTTTAGCTCACTTCATGTTCCCAGAACTGTGTACCTGTAAAAAGAGCATCTCAGCAGTCTGTATGTGAATTAATAGACCTTCAAGTGGATACAAAGCTTCAGTTCATTACAAAGAAATGGAGATGTCTTTATTTAATCTGCGTGCATGTTTTATTTATCAGCATGATTGCATTTTCTCTTTCCTGTGTACACAGCATGTATCGCGTCCTTATCTCCGTGAACCTTTCCTCGCGAGCTGAGCTGATATGCTCAGCGTTAAGTGGCTCTGGCTGCTGATGTATATTAGCTGCATTATCTCAGGCACTGGCTGGGCTTGATATTGAGTCAGTAGCTCCTTGCTTCCTCTCTGCGATTGTAATGATCACATTAAATGCGGACCTGTGTGTAAACAAAGGATGAGAGAGGCGATACGGCGGTAACTGGATGAGATTCCTCGGCTCTCTAAGCCGGATTTGGCATCGCTAACACATGGAAGCCTTCACAATATGTTTTAAAGGGACAAGCTCACAGGGCCACTGCTCATAAGAAATATTTAATGACGAGAGAGTGTTGATCAAGGATAGACACAGAGAGAGTATTTTGTTGTTGTTTTTTTTACTGATATGAGCAGCTAATCAGTCCTCACTTTGGAGTTGGACTGTTGCTATAGCAACATTATCACAAAAGGCTCAAGCATATTAAAGAGAACACAAGAGTGATAAAGTGAGGCTTACTGATCAATCTTGTGTATAGTTGGCAGTAAGCTATCAGTCTTGAAATATTGTTTCTCAGGCAGTTAGGATTATGATGTATTTATATGAAAAAGTAAATCAAATTAAAACTCAAAAACTACATTTGTTAGATTTACTTGCGGTGCATCTCTCGCTCTTTCAGATGTGGACACCACTAAAGATCCCTGCCAGAAGGTGAAATGCAGCCGGCATAAGGTGTGTGTCGCCCAGGGCTACCAACGTGCTGTGTGCGTCAACCGCAAGAAGCTGGAGCACAGGTCAGCCTTTCATCTATAGGACTCCCTCTCCATGCATATACAATAATACATGACAGGATAGTGTTTGTTTTTTGAGAGTATGAATCAAAGAATCTTGGTACCATGCTAAGGCACTATGCAGAATGCAACTGTCCAATCTTGCTTTTTGGAACTTCATATAATGAAGAATCTCATTTCTGAGCCTTTAGAGCCAAAATAATTTGCTTGTCTTTGTGACAAGAGTGCTTATGAGCAAATATGGCTTTTCAAAAAGAAGTGTTAAAGGAAAAACAGCAAGAAAAGGAGAGAGGGTTGAAAAATGTCATTTAAAAAAGAATGTTTTAGTGCAAAAAAATAAACAAACAGCAATTAACGTTTTAATTAAGAACCCCATTGAAAATGTAATAATTAAAATGCTTTTCCACAAAATTTTCAGTTTCACATAACTGTTTTGTTGCAATAAAAGGAAAGAAACATTTATCAACATTTTAACTTAACCCTTGGGTAAATTAAATATTTTTAAAAAAACAACAAAATTATTTTGGCCTTGAAGTGTTAGAAAATGTTCACTTGTGAGGATAAGAGTGATAAAATAAGAGCAGTTTAATGTTTTACATTGTGAGGTACATTTAGTCCCTGGGCATTTGTTCATTTTACAAACTAAACATGTTCCTGAGGCCATTCCTTAGGACTCGGTTCTCATTGTTCCATACATGTAACTACAGAGAACATTCTCTAAAATTAAAAACAGGCCAATGATGCAATGTCCCTCATTTGCATGAAAGGGGTCATGACATGAGACATTAAATTTGACTTGATCATTTGACTTATAAGAGGACTTCGTACCATTAAAACAGCACGTTTCATAGCTTTAAAAAATCCTCCTCATTAAAAGCAAAGCATTTATTTAATTAAGCTCCAAAAACAGCTTGTTTTGATATTGCGGGATCTGTGATGTATATATATTTGCTAATGACTGCCTTCAGTGCGAATAGTCCACTGGCTTAACAGCTGTAATTTGCCTACACTGGATGTGTCGGATTAAAAGCAAGTAGAACTCATTATCACTAATGCTGTCTACACTGGATACAGTATACAGATATATATTCAGATTCTGACAAACTCCACTCACTTGAGTCTGTCAGCAACAGGAAATGTCGTTAAACTTTGACGTGTCCAGTTTAAACAGAACTTCAGAAGTATCCCGATGTTAAAAACAAGTGGATGGTTTATTTTAATGGCATCCCGGATCATTTGTTTGGAGCAGTTTTGTTATGTAAATGAAGCACAGTGTAATAGAGAGTTAATACAAACTGTAAATAAATTATTTCATAATGCTTTATGTATAAATGTCGTTTTATATGGATAAAGTTTTCAAAACACTAACTCCCATGCACTAGCAAATGGGTATTGATCCTATGCAATGACTTTAGCCAATCATAACAGTGGTCATTTACTGACAAGCTTTAACGTTTAAAGGATCCGGGAGATTTCAGACAGGGAGAATGAGGATTAAAAATAATAGTTTTCTGCATTTTTTGGCTTTGTGCCAAAAAGATTTATTAACATTATAAATGAACCTCAAAAAACATATTTAAATTTTGACACAAAATCCATGTCATGACCTCTTAAAAGTGACAAATACCCAAGCCTAATATTTCATATTGATGATTGATGTAAATGTTGATGCTATGTTAATATTGACCGATGTGTTTTAGGTTGAAACAGCAGGTCATAAGACAGCAGCAGGAAAGTAATTGTAAGTCTTGCCCAGTGTCCTCCTCTGGTCCTGTTTGTGGCTCTGATGGACACAACTACGCCTCTCAGGTATTTCACACTGCATTCAACCTATTTTAATAGTGTTAAAATAAACTGAACTGCAGAGAAATTATCATATGGATGAATTTCTCTGCAGTTAAAATTATTTCAATACTATTGGATTTGTTGCAGTTTTGTGCCTATTCAGACTCTTCTTATATTTTTTTGGATGGACTTGGGTAACCTACAAATTAGTCATCTGGATTCATTTCTTTGAGAATGTTTCCTCATGAATGGCCCAAATCAGAGAGCAGACAATAACTTGTGAAAGACAAATAAGACGCGTTTCATTAAATTGGAGGAAAACCTGTTCTTTCTAGTGAATCATTTTCAGCTTGGGGCAGCATTATTTTCCATCATCATTTTTTTATTTGATTCATGTGACTCACTGTAACCGGCCCTATTTGACCCGCTCCAAGCAAGACTCAAACCAGGGTCTCTGGTGTGGGAGGCAGGCTGAGGTTGAGTGAGGTTTACTCAAACAGCTCCACTGGCCTATGTTACATGACTTCATAATCTATACAGTTAGAATCACTAGGACACATTTCTCAATATCTTGGGCACTTTTTCAAAACTTTTCACACAGTTCTCCTAACCAATTTTCATCTTGGCACAGCAGGTAATTACACACAAATGCATTTTGAAATGGTCATTTGTAAGTGATTTTATTTAAATTAACAATTGATCTTAGGTTTATGTGAATTGTGTCAAAGCAATTGGAGAAAAATGTGCATTTTAATAATCATTTGGGAGTTTTGGGTCTATAGTTTTGAAAAATTACATGAAGGTTCTGATATTAGTGCTAATAATGATTGAAAAAAACTGTAAAACACTTTATACATGTCTCAAATCAAGTCATTCTTCTATAACACTTCAATGACTAGGTTGCCAGCCAAGAAACACACTTTGTCACTCTTAAAACAGTGACTTAAAGTTTTTCTCAATCACTCATTGAACGGCACCTTTTTCCAAAACAGTCTTAGTATTCTCTAAACCGCAAGTGCAATTTTCACGTTTTCATGAAACATCTGAATTCTATAGCATGTCTGCAAAATGTAGTTACTCACCCAAAACATTTAATTCATCCTTCAAAACTGCTTTCTGTTCTATTCAATTAATTATCTTGTGGATCACACTGAGCTTTTCACTGTAAATACAGATTCAGACAGTAGGTAAACATTTTCTGGGAAAAGTTAATAAAGTAGTACACAAAAAGAAATTTGTAGTTATACAGTACATTTATTTTTTGAAGAAATGTGTTACTTGCAAGTTTAAAATTCACAGTTTGTTCATTTTTACACCCTATTATGTCTTTCTCTAACACATACATATACTATTGCTCTTCCATGACAATTTTTAGTTTACATGTAACATTTCTACAAAAAATAAATGTTCTGTGTAAATACAGTTGAATAAGTACAAATACGCTCTGATGTAGTTGCTGCTGTCAGTAAAGTCCATATATTTTGCATGTGAATGCACACGATGAAAGAATGTTTAGAAGTTGTGAAGTTGGACAGTATTGCTGAGAATCAACAAGCCATGTGCATTTATTTATTGTGCAAATTGTACACAGTTGTACTAACTCTTTTGCGCACGGGCTCTCACATAAATACAAGGCAATAGGGCTCTGTCACAAAAACAAGAATAAACTAGACCGAAGTGACAGAGCCCTGATACGTTAGGATTTTCACACACAAAAAATGGTTTTAGAGCAGTTATTTATATATTTTGCTGTAGTGTGTTAATAGGAAATATCAGTTTACATTTCCAAACATTAATTTTGCCATTAATTGTAATAATCCAGTGAGATTTTTGTATACACAAGGAGTCTGACAACAGACGGTATGTTCCACACTGAGATCTGATCTCAACATTATCAAGTCTGTCTGTGATTACATGACAGTACATATTTTACTTACACTTACATAGTACATATTTTATTAGATTACATATTAGTACAATTAATGGCAAAATTAATGTTTGGAGATGTAAACTGATATTTCCTACTGACACTATACTGCAAAAGATAGAAATACTGTAACTGGCTTAAAACCATTTTATTGGGGTGAAAATACTAATTTTTGCACAGTACTGTATGGAAATGTGCCAATTGGTCTGTATGTACCGGTACATAGAGTTTTGGTGGTGTTTGTGTCTAAGTGAGAAGTGTGTTCATGTAATTTGAATGATGTAGTCTTCCATTTTGTGCCAAAGCGATGATAAATAAACATAGCAAGTGGGCTAAACTGTTAGAACTGATAGCAAGTTCTGTTTCATGCCAACTTTAAGCTTAACAATTTAAGTTTAGAAATAGTATATAACTGGAAAATTGGCCTGTATGTATTTTCATGGTAGTTGTGTTTGAGTGAGAATTTTTTTTAATGTCATTTAAAAGATGGGCAAATGCATTTTGTAAGCAATGGAAAATTATCTGCAGTTAGCTAGATTGCTGTTGCACTCACTATGTGAAGTTTTGAAACAGTGACCTTGAGAAATGGATCCTAGCAGTTGTGGAAAAAAAATATTAATACATTTAATAGTTGTAATTCCTGCAGTTTATGTTTGCATGGTTTTAAACTATTTCTATTCTTGCTATTCTGTGCCATTCAAAAAACATTTTTTATTTCATATTTTCTGTGTGATTCATAGATCATCTGCTTTCACAGTATGGATAATGGTCTCTATTATACTTTGTTCTCTGGCCCTTGACATCCTTAAAATCAAAGAAGAATTCTCTGAATGGATTCTGGGTACTTGTGGATAAAAGAACCGTTCTGTTGAATTATGTATTATCTCTATTATATCTATTTCTGACCTTGTGAGGAAAGAAATGAAGGTTGACATCATCTTCTTTTAATGGAGATGTCTTGTCTGAACCAGTGGTTTTTAGTCGTCTGTAGAAATAATTGTGCTCTGTCTGAGCTTGCAATTCATGCCATTGAACTGGAGCATGTGACAAGTGGACAAGTGTTGTGGTGGCACTGCTTATTCTTTGTATTTTGTGTGTGTGCACCTGTGACTCAGTGCAAACTGGAGCAGCAGGCTTGTCTCACTGAAAAGGAGTTGAAAGTCAGATGTGCTGGTCTCTGCCCCTGCACCACCACCGTGGCTCCTGCTACAGACGTGGACAGCAAACACGGTATCTACCCGCCACACACTTTCAAAAGCTGCAATTTGTTCTGGCAAAGCTTGTTATATGGGTCATTCAAACAAAATCATTTACTCACCCTCATTTCGTTCTAATCCAGTTTGACTTTCTGTCTTCTGTGAAAAACAAAACATTTTTAAAATAATGTCAGTTTTTTGTGAGTGGTATCCAGTGTTGTTTTGCAGATTGACTTTCATTGTTTGGACTAAAACAGCTGGAATATTCTTCAAAATAATTTGTGTGTGTGTGTGTTCCACAGAAGAAAGAAAGTCACACAAGTTTGGAGACTGAGTAAATGATGACATTATTTTATTGCATGAGCGAACCCTTCAGAACGCTCTTTTGAAGAAACATTTTCTGAAGCTCAATGAAGCACAATATTAATACCAGCTTTTAAGTTTTTTATGACCCTTTTTTGTTGATAATAATGAATGATTTTATTCTGAGAGTGCTTCAGATGCTATTTGTCTCTTTCACCTCCCTTGATTTTGCAGCTCATGCTCTAACAAAGGCTTTATTGATTTATCAACAGACTATGCTGCTCTCTTTCTTTGTCGCTTGCTTTGTGAATTTCTGCTGACTTTGATTATGTCTGATTTTTGTCTGCAGTCCCCGAAGGCTTTTCTTGTCAAATTCAGTAGTGCAAAAGCAAGACGATTGGTTCTTCACTCTTTAATGCCAACGTCTGCCAACAGTCACTTATCTCCTTTCTCTGTCTCCATATCTCTTCTTTTCTGTCCACAGAGAGTTGCACAGGGCAGGACCTGGCAGATCTAGGAGATCGCCTGCGGGACTGGTTCCAACTGCTCCAAGGCAACGGCAAGCAGAACAGCACAGGGAATCCTGTAGCCAGTTCTGCATCAAGTGAGGCTCTAACATCCATTTAGCCAGTGCTTTTATATTCAGAAATATCACAGAAGTGTGGTACAGCAGCCTCCTATACACACAATACATTTGCATACCGTGTTATCTCCAGCATATTCAAACATAGACCTTTGATAATGGGCACTATAAAAACTGCTGCATAAAATTTTCATAAGACCCAGCAGATTCAGAGCTATATGTTGAAATATGTCCCATCCCAATGGCCAAATAGCACCAGCGGCATTTTATCTCCTCAAAAGCAGTTTTGCTGAATTGTGAAACGGTGACCATTTGCACCTACTTCAGTCTAAAATGTACATTTAATGGCAGAAAAATGACTAGATCCACCATACAGTTCTCCAATTTGCTAGTCTGCTGCAATCAGCTGTTCTGGGAAAGATGTCTCTTAGCAGCCAGTGTAGAAAGTTCACAAAGTGAGGAAGTATTACAGTATATTATACAATCTATCATTTATGTGAATGATAATGTACTCTGTGATTGTTTGTGCACAGTTGTAGACCGAACTCTTGTTGCAACCTGTAAGGACTCTATTGGCTGGATGTTCTCAAAGCTGGACACGAACAACGACCTGTATCTGGATCAAGCTGAGTTGGCTGCCATTAATCTGGACAAGTATGAAGTGTGCATACGGCCCTTCTTCAACTCCTGTGATTCCTACCGCGATGGCAAAGTCTCCACAGCTGAGTGGTGCCTCTGCTTTTGGAGAGAAAGTGAGTTTTCAGTATCTCTACCCAATTTAACCAGGGCATAATGTATCTAATAACACAATGAAATATATGTATTTCATTACAATATACACTACCAATAAAATATTTGGAAATTTGAAAAATATGCCTTATGCAAAAATACAATATTATTACAGTTTAAAATAACTGTTTTCTATTGGAATATGTAACTTATTCCTGTGATGTCAAAGCTGAATGTTCCGTCTTCAGCATCCTATGACACTTCAGAAATAATTCTAAATACTGTACAAAAATAAAAAATAAAATAATCCAAAGGCAATTAACTCTTACTAAACAAACAACAACAAAAACCTGGAAAAAGTAACACTGGAAAAAAAAAGTTTTGTAATTTGAAACATTACTCATTCAGTTCTAAGTGGGATTGGTGACTCTGCATTGCACGTTTGTTCCTTGCACCCTGCTGGTCTATGCCACGGTCCACAGTTTGCTCTGCTTGGTCATATCAGCGTGACAGAAGGCGGACACATGGCCGAACATCAGTGCCAGCACTAGTCAGTGTCTGGGCGTGTTCAACACTGCTTCAGAAAGTTGGGGTTTCAAATCTGAAATGATGTTTAAATTGGATTCAAGGCACATATTTAGTTTCCATTACAAAAGACCAGGAGAGATATTGCATGCAAAGACTGGACTGGTCACAGAGAACATTTATTTGACATCAGAATGCACTGGACTGGCGTTAAAGATAAAGAAGACACTAGTTAGTGGAGGCAGGGATTTGGGAAAATCCATCTATCTGTGTGCTGAGAGTTTTCCAGACTCATGCCACTAAGTCATTCAGTTTGCACTGGATTACATTTAATTGGTTTTCTAAATATAATCAAACATTAAAAGGGGGAGGGGTGACCATATGTTTGGATTATTGAAATCCAAATCTTTATTTCCTCTACAAACAGCCCTTTTGGATAGAAAATGAGAGAGCTGGAGAGGGCGTAAATTGACCTTTAGTTGTGTGTGGCATGTGTGGAGAGTGATTTGGAGTATTCATTTGATGAGATGCATAAGTCTGGAGGAATTGCTATTCAGTATTTGTTGCTAGGGTGACTGACAGTCAGTGTGTGTGTGTGTGTGTGTGTGTTACCAGGGGAGAGCGTAGGTCTGTTTGCCTGTGCATGTGTTTATTGGCAACATGTTCTACATATTAATGAGACTGTGTGTTTGTGTATTCTTTTGTTTTAGGAATTTCTCTCTCTGTGTGCGTGTGTGTGTGTGCGTGTGTGTGTGTGTGTGTATGCGTGCGTGCGTGTGTGTGTGCGTGTGTGTGTTTGCTTAAGCCATGGAGCATGGCAAGCTTCTTGACACAAACAGACATATGCTCCACAAGGCATCTCACTGGAGGGGCAGAAAGCTGTATCTTAGCAGTATCTTAACACACAAACACACACACACACACACACACACTAGACCAGCCTGGCTCTTGTTTGATGTGATTTTGCTCACGATATGTAGTTGGGCACTCTCATCTCTCCTGGGGAGGGCATAGTTGCTTTTGGCCTGTCATACTTTGTCTTCCCCTTGTATTTCCCCCGATGGATAGGAAATGGCCATTGCAGAGGGAAAAACAACATCAGTGTTGGTTGTTGACAGCCTGCTCAGCCTCAAACTCTCTGGGACTAAAAAGCAGACGGGCAGTCAGACAGAAACCCGCTGGATTTTTTAGACTTGACCAGCTTGGCCCTCACATACAGCTGTGAAACATGATAGCATTGAAGCATTGGCAAATATTACAGTATGTAATGCACTGATTTATTCAGTAAAGGAAACATTCTGCCATCGTTTAGTCACCCTCATGTCATTCCAGGACCTGTGTGACTGTGTGGAACACAAAATAAGCTGTTTGGCAGAATGTCTAAGCTGTTCTTTTCCATGCAATGTACATGAATGGGGATGGAGTCTGTCAGGCTCCAAAAATGAAAAACAAAAAAAGCACAATAAAAGTGATTTGTACGACTCATGTGCTAAGTTTTCTGGATCGCTACAATACTACATAATATTGTAATTGTTGTTTTAAAATGTTTAAGCTGACATTTTTGAGTATGTCATTCACTTGGCAAAACTAAAAAAAAAACATGCTTTGAGATTCCACACATTCACCGTGTGATAAAGCCTATTAGAATAATAAAAATAGTTCCAAACCAAGCCAGAACAAAAGCATTGTGTGTCTCCAAGCAACACACAGAGGTGTTTCATTACTGAATTAAATTTTTTTTTGAATGAATTGTTTGACTGATTGAATCAATAACCCATTCATAAAGAAATCACTTGCTTCGTTTCTGAATGAATCAGCTGTTTCAAAGCTGAACAAATTGTTTGAAAGAATGATTTGTGCATTAAGATGGTTTGTTACAAATTTAAAATATAAATGTTTTTTAAAATCATTTCATATTCTATTATTAAAAATATTTATATAATATAAAATTATTTTTAAAACACTGTAGGGTCTTATTCTATTTGAATTGAAAGATGTCCAGTGAAAATCAATTTAGGTTTGCAAATATGACCTCTTAATGCAAAAGTTAATTTGTTTTTATTGTAATTCTCTGCTGTGAACTAAACCCATTTCTGGAGTCCGTCCCCACAATAGGCCTAAACCAGCCAAAGTAACATTCAGCAAAATATCATCTAATTATCAACAAAATCCCAGAAAATATCAAGATATAATCTTTTGTTAAGTCACATACCCCTACTTGATAACCATTTACTTTCATTGAATGAAAAAGAGCCGCTTGGACATTATGGCATATCATTTATTTTGTAATTTTAGTTTTGAAAGACTTGAGGGAGAGTAAATAAGGAAAATGTTCCTCTAATTTATTGTAAGTTTGTACATTTCACCAAGGCATTAAGGAACAAACTACAATATAGAAATACTCCATAACAGATGTTAATTTTGTTCAGAACACATTCAAAGCAAGTTCTATTACTCAAAAATGTATTTAATTCCAAAAATTAATTAATCTTTCTTTCATGAATTACATTGCCATAAAACTAGAGATTAGTACTTTCTATTGTGCCACTTCTAAAACGCGGGTGTGTTTGGGTGCGATTTGATTGTGCAGCTGCATGGAGAGCAGCCCTGGTGTAATGCCGCCTCATTTGGGAGTTGATGGGGGAGCTCGTGTGAAGCGTTTGTCTGGAGGAGATTAGCGCTGGCTCTTCCCTAAAGGCACTGATTGTTTTTCTTCCACAGAGCCTCCCTGCCTTGCTGAGCTAGAAAGAATCCAAGTGCAAGAAGGAGCCAAGAAGAAACCAGGTAAGAATGAACATTCTGCTGAGACTCGCTGCACTATCTCGGGAAGAACAAAGTAAGGTGTGAAGGAAAGCAACAAAGGGAGAACAAGAAAAAGAGGTTATATAGAATGTATACAACTGGAAGGAACAAGGAATTGATAGAAGAAAGAAGAAAAATGCGAGAGGGAGGGGGTAAACTGTAAAAGGGTAAAGTGTAAACTCTGAAAGACAAAAAGGGCGGCTCTGGCAGTGGTGACTCTAGAGGAGTTTCATTTAACAGATGACAAGCACAAGGCTGGGATTAGCCCCTAATCAGGTGTGCGGATTAGACTGGAGCTCATGGCTGTGGGCAGTGCTGCATGTTTGGCTGCAGAGCTTTCAGGACTCTCCAAGGACGTGCTGCAGATGCTATAGCCAATCACAGGCAGCCAAAATGCAAACGTCCCCTGATGCCTGAGAACAAACAGCTATGTATACTATACAACCAAAGAGTTTCAACATTTAATTCATTCATCATCATTACATTCATTATTAAAGTAATTATTAAAGTACAAAACAATAAATAACTCAAATACTAGAAAACTCACTTTAGATTAGGGTCCAATTCTCACGAATTACTGTTTATTAATGGTTAGTAATGTAGTTATTAAGTGTAGGTATTGGATAGAAATAGGGTAGGATTAGGAATTTAAGAATATTGTCATCCAGGATCTGGTATTAATATGTGCTTTATAAGTACTAATAAACAGCCAATATCCTAGTAATATGCATGGTTAATTCTGAGATTTGGACCCTAAACTAAAGTGCTACCATATATATATATATATATATATATATATATATATATATATATATATATATATATATATATATATATATATATATATATATATATATATATATATATATATATATATTCTGAAGTGTATGGTCACGACTTTTGCCAGCTGTATATTTAATATATGTTCTCATAAATAAATAACACAGACGTAAAAGAGGACAGTCAGGATGAATTATGGGTAAGGGTCAATAGAATCACCCGTGGTGGTTAGGATGTACCATCACACCCAGAATGGTTAAAACAGGCTTTTATAGATTTGTCCTCTAGTACACAGTGCATCAGAGGGTTAAACCCTGCCTTTAATTGCTAAATAGATCATGATGATTATGTAGACATATAGTTGTTTATTACACCATGCAGTTGGTTTTTATCGTGCATCATGATTCTAGACACTGCAGACAGAAACTCAGCCCTCAACCCTCACCAAGGTTACATTTTATGCATTACAATGAGCAGTGTCACTTGAGTCTGTCACATGATTTACAGCAATATGCAAACTAGTCTGCAATGTCACCCGTGATGCAACACTTATTTTATACTCAATTGATGTAGGATATGAAAATGAATGTTAAACACGACCGTGGCTTCTCAAAACGTGCGTGTCTGTGTGTTTCTCTCCCTTTTTGTCATTTCAGATACATACATTCCCAGCTGTGATGAGGACGGCTTTTACAGGAGACTGCAGTGTGACAAGAGCAGAGGGGAGTGCTGGTGTGTGGACCAGCATGGAGGAGAGTTAATGGGCTCCAGAATCCATGGCAACCCTGACTGTGGTGAGCACGAGCACGAGCACAGCACACACACACACAGAGGACAATGCTCCTTCTGTAGCTACAGGGCTTAGGGTTTAGATCCACAAAATCATCAGTCACCCATCTGACAGAAGACCAAGTGCTACATTCATTAGGCCAGGTTCATTTCCATTCCAAAAGAGCAGTTGTCTCACCGAAATAAAGGTCCGTAAGATTAATTACTACTGGCTATGACGGACCTGCAGGTGATAAGAACAAATCCCCTGACTGGACATAAAATAGCGATTAAAAAGCCCAACGTCAAAGTCACACCTCCTGTTTTGTTTATTGTCCTCACGCCAAGCGTGTATTGTTTAGCCTTTGTCGTGCATAAACCGCTCTGTTTGCCTCTCGATGTGATATACGCTTTTTTTAAAGAACGTTTTCCTTTTCCAGACGAGGTGGTCACATACTCGGGCGATTTTGGCAGCGGGCTTGGATGGGAAGATGAGGAGGAAAAGGAGGCGGAGGAGAACGGCGAGGAGGCTGAGGAGGAGGAAGGGGAGGTGGGGGAGGTTGATGACGGTGGATACATTTGGTAAAGCGAAACAAGATTCTCGGCTTGTTCGACGTAGCTTTCTGTGGCCCATTTCTACAGAGGCAGCTCTATCTTCTGATATTAAATGGTGGACACTGGAGGGTCAGTCATCTTTATACTGCACTCCAAACAGCATTGACTTGGGGAGGGAGGGAGGGGGGAGGGGTGGCTTGGTTAGTGTTAGCTGTAGTGAGATTACGGTATTGGGAACGACTTTTCAATTATTGGGCTTATGAATACTTGTGAAACATCATATTTTTGTTGTAAGTGCAAGAGTTTTCTCCTGAATCAGTCTCTAGCAACTACAAACACGAGCTCAGAATTAGGCGCTTGATAGGTGTGATGTGATGCGTTCTTATGCAAGTCTAATAAATACATACTTTCATCACTATACATTCGGAAATGAAACCTGTTAAGTCTAAATCGTTCAAGGTACGACTTTTTAAAGTGTGTATATAAAGATAGACTGGCTTTAGGGGCTAACCCGTTTCATTAAGTCGTCTGTCAACCATCAGCAACTGCTTTCCTTGAACGCTGACATTGCTGCTAATGTTTTTGCTGTAAGAGTTTATGTAAATTGTTTCAAATATGTCCTCCAAATGGTTTAGCACATATAAACAAAGATTACTATAAAGACAAAGAGATGAAAACACCAAAAAACTCAGTAAACTTAGCTTTGCTCAAAAAGCTATGACTGTTGCTCCCCTCCGGCTCAAACAGTCTCTGCATCATTTTTATGCTACCTTGAAGTAGATAAGTAGTCATAAATGTCTTTTAAAATAAGTAGCCTTCGTCAATGTATTTGATAAGCTATTTCTCCATGCTCACAAGCTAAAACTGATTTTAGGCAACTTGCCAGAAATACACAATGCACTTCTACAAGATGATCCTTGTCCTAAAGGCACTTTTTTTCTCCCTGTCTTTTGTGTCATAATCCACCGAAACCAGAGATGGCAAAGCATTATATTTTCATATAAATTACATCTCAATGCAGTAGCTTTCTCCCTCACCTTGACATCAAATCACTGTTTTCTTTAAAATGGACAGTCATAAATCCTGAGATATGCGCGTTCTGGTTTCATATGTCTGTCATAATAGAATTTGCTTATACTCCACTAGGTCAGGCTGTAATACGGTACTTCTGATGCAACCCGGCTATTATAACAAGGCAGTGTATGGATGAACAGGAGAGGCAGGAATGAGCTTTCGAAAATGCAATCTGACATATTCTCTCTCATACACCCAAAGGGACCAATCTGTCTTTGCAGATGTCTTCTAATAAGATATTCCCATAATTTGCAGTGAAAGATGTGTTGGCTGTAATGTTCCTAGGTGTAAATTTGGTGCCGCAGGGATTTATAATCAAGATCTGAATCTTATAATATACGACTTAAGGTAAAATACATGAGGCTTGCAGTATAAAATATCTAAAGCATCAGTTTTTAGGGTTAAAATGCTGTGGAATCAAAGCAGCTTGCTGCTGGAATTGCAAAATGTTTATGAATTACAGACTCGATGTGGAATGATAGTTCACTCAGACGTGATCTCTGGTAGCCACGCAGAAAATGCATTTAATATGGTAACATCCCCGACGTAAACACATTCATCAATGTACCGCGGCGCCTGCAGAAGAATATAAATCCTCCAAATGTCATTGAAACGAATCTTGCCGATATTTAAATAACTTGTGGATTATCATAGGCAATACCACCTCACTGGTGTGATGGAGTGGAAAGACGGCTAGCTCATTAAAAGTCAATAGTGAATGTCCTGATGTCTTACTCAGCAGTGTACAGGATTCTGCTAACAGTGATGTTATACCACTTGGACTAGTGAATGATTGTATTGTACTGTACATGCCATTATTATTGTAAATACTTGGATTTTACTGATTAGAAAGCATATTTACGCTGATTTGCAGTATATTTGCATTTAGTTGCATGTTTCTTTGTCCAAGTGTGTCATCTTACTTGCCTGAATATGATTAAAGGCACTGGGCCCGTAGTGCTGTTCCTTTGTTCTCCTAATTACTCCCAAGACTCTGCGACATGGTAATTTTCATCTGATACTGGAAACATGAGAAAACAAATGTTTTCAACCCACTTTTAAACTTTTTTTTTTTTTGACAAGTGTAATTTATAACCATACCAAAAATACCCAACAAAAGCTGGTTCTCAAATCATATAAGTCTCCAGGGGGTTCAAAAAAGGAATATGAACTTTAATAGAAGGCATGATGTAAACACGTCTTTCAAAAATTCACTTAATTAAGCTTAAGAGTTAATTTCACTTCAGTAAGGGAATCAAACCGCCTAATCACTTCTAAACTATTACAGTACTGCATTTATAAGATTCAGTGTTTCTATTTTACAGGTGAAAATGTGCACGATGAAACTAATTCTAATTCTATAACTCATTCTTTTTAAAAACTTGTTATTATTAGTTATCTAGTGCAGCACCTCTCTTGGTATCAACCTAAAATTTTGTGCAAAAAATTTTTTTTGTAACAATTATATTGATCGGTCATTATGTACACTTGCATGGATCTAAAACAATGTATTAAAAATAAATCTAAGGTTGCAGGAATTTACACAGGATTATTTTAATTAAATAGTTTTATTTTAAGAAGTCAAATAAGGACCTGAGAAATACATCCATTCAGTACACAAGTATGTCTTATCACCTTTAAATGTTCAGTACCTACAACACACAACGGTTCATTTTACAAGTGATTCTCAAGCATCTTGTTCATTTGTAAAAACCATTGACCGATCAAAGCTTGCTTTGAATGCTCTGTAGTCTCCATATCTTTCTGACATCATTCTCTGCACTGTCCAAGACCTTAAATACAGCAGCATCTCCAGTTTGATCAAAACGTTTCAGCAGAGGTTCCAGAACGGTCACAGGGATACTGAAGTTCAGGTGGGGATACGTCACTTTTGCTGTGAAGTCTCTTGTGTTGCTGGACACAATACCTAAAATTATGATGTGTAAGATATAAGAAAATATTTCAGTAAGAATCTGCCTGTGAAAGCTTGATTTAGTCAGACAATGTCAGTGTCAGCTTAATTGGTCCTATGTTGCCCCCTGCTGGTTAGAGAAGGAATTGTATACAGTATTTAATTTATCTCCACTATAGACTGGATTTATACTGTATACTTAAACAACAACTGCCTGATGTACTGACTCCCATTCATTCCTTCCTATTTAAAATGTATGATATTGGAATTACCTAACAATTCCCCAGTGGCAGAACGAACCACAGCGCCACCACTGGCTCCAGACTGCACTGCACATGTAGTCTGCAGCATCTCAGGCTGTGACCGATGGGTGATGACTCTGGATAAGATCCCGGAGGTCAACGAGGGGCCACAGCGGCTCCCTAAACCTCCATAACCAACAACAACTACATCCTCACCTAAATAAACACAGAAAAGTCAGGTGTTTCACAGGGACAAAGTACATAGTTACAAAAACAATGTTTTTGTTGTAGCTTTTATGAGATGTATAATGTATGTTAATACTATAAACTGAATTGTATTATATTTATAATACATTAGATCTATTTTAGTTATTATGAGTGCAACAACTTTATCTTGTACAGAGTCAACAAACAATACATTTAGATTTGCAGGTAATTTTAGTTAACCATTCATTTGTAAATCATAATTATAACATAAACATGTCAATTTTGACTGTTTATGTAAAAAAGGTACATACTTTATTCCTTTTAGTTTCATTTTTAATGCTTTCTCTCAATGTATGTCATAATTATGATTATCAAAGTAAGATTTTTTTTCTTATGTGGTGGAAATCGGCTTCCATAGTTAGGGGCTGTAGCTTCTATTTTAATTCCCCTATGACCAGTACATAGGAAAATTATGGCAATTAAAAAAATAATAATAATTCCTGTAGCTCAAACAGTAGAGTGAGGTGCTTGCAATGCCAAATGTCATGGTTTTGATTCCCAGGGAAAGCAAGAACTGATTAGAATGTCAATGTGTATCTTGATTGCAATGTAAGACGCTTTGGATAAAAGCATCTGCCAAATGCATAAATGTAAATGTAAAATTGGCACACTTGTAATGATGGTATTACATCATTGTAATTGGCTGGGATTATATTTTAAATATACAGTCAAATTTCACAATGATTGTTTTTGTATGTAAAAAAATATACATGTAGTGTCAAATATCACATTGACACAAAACCTTAGGATATTTGATTATGAAGTTATTACACATAAAAACCAATACACACTCGTGTAGCTTACGTTGGTGGAATCCACAGAAAAAAATATCACTTCAAAACAATAAACAAAACAATTCTGGCTAAATATGATTGTCATTAAAACTGGTTTGCAGCGCATTACCTTGGTGAAAGTATTCGGTAAACTGAGGTTTTACAGGGTCTGTGAGGGATTCCTGAAGCTCCACTACAGCAATATCATAGGGAGATGACGGTGCTGATGAATACAGCACCTTACCACTTACTGCACGAAATCTGAGGTGGAAAGTGTACGTTATTATAACGCACATGGTGATTACAAATATAACAATACCAATAACATATATATAAAATAACATTTGCTTGTTTAAAAAAGATCAACAAACAATGTGTCAAAATAATGAATATGCATGAATTCGAAAGAAATTA
The DNA here is from genome assembly GCA_037043235.1 of Rhodeus uyekii. Classification (NCBI taxonomy): domain Eukaryota; kingdom Metazoa; phylum Chordata; class Actinopteri; order Cypriniformes; family Acheilognathidae; genus Rhodeus; species Rhodeus uyekii. The sequence goes on from JAWRVZ010000013.1 coordinate 5,804,300, forward strand.
CCTTCCTCCAAAGTTAACTCTGACTGTAAGAACAGACTTTTCATTCACCACATGCCTGCAGGTCAGAACCAGACTCTGGTTTAGCAGCACACCAGAACCCCACTGTAAGCCGGTCTCAATCAGTGCTACCGCGGGGTAAAATTCAGAACCTGACAGCCGGGTTGCAGTTAACGGAGCTTGAATAGAGCCAGTTGTTAACTGTGAAGACTTTTCTGTCAGAGACTCCTGCATGGCACCAGCCTGTATCATGTTTTTTAGAATGAGCTGAACAGAGCACACCAGTGTCAGTCCAATCCATTCATCGGATTTCCAGCACAGTGGTGAAACGATCAAACCCAGAAGATCAAATCTACCTCCTTTGCTAAGAAACACACCGCCTCCTTCGGTGCCAGGCAAGCAGCGGGCATCAGTCAGGATCAGTGCATTCTCATCTCCTGCCAGATTACTAATTATACCTTTACTAATTGAGTTCATGAAGAGGTCTGGACAGAGACCACCAAATGGAGACCCACATGCGATAACATGACATCCTTTTTTAAGAGTGCCACTCTTCACCCATGGAATAATTTCTTTACAGGTGCATGTGGACAAACTTGGCACTTTTAGGAGTGCAAACCATGTTAAAAACCTAGAGTCTTCCAGGACTTCTGTATCCAAACCACCATAAAAACCCCAATTGTCGGCCCCCTCGAAGATTTTGCGAAATGCATCTTGAAATTCCACGCAATTGATCATCATTAATAATTGAGCTTCTTGACGGCACGTGTTGCGTCTCTTCGTTACACACGATTGGTTGGAGCAAAAGTGAATGTAATCTACATACACTTTCATCTCTTTAGTAAATCTTTGCAAAATCTTCGCGTCTTTCTTTGTGGACTGGGTATCATTTATAAAGCGTGAAAACATAATTCCACTACAGACTACAATTCCAGACTGATGGTTTAGAAATACTCCACTACAGCTCATTGCTTTATTCTGAGATCCAGATGTGAGGTCGAGGGGCAAATCGGATACTGTGACAACACAACATGCCTCTTCCACAGTCTTCATTTTCAAACGCAAGTTATTTCAAAACAGTATTAAATTGACACAGTAAAAAAGTTCTGAGTTTTATGCTAATAGTAGATGCGTTATTCCATCTTACAATGAGTTAAAAACACAAATGTCTTTATATTAACTTATCGACTCGAAATTGTAGGATAAGTTCTCCGTCTGCAGCGCTTCCTCGTATGGGTCATTGGCATGGTCACATGATCAATAACGTTCCCTCCTATTGGTTCATCCACGCCCGCCTGTTTCGCGTCACAGAACCGGTCATTGGTCAAGGGTGTACTGTTCTATTAATAAAAACAAGAAAACAGGGAGCTGCGTTTTTTCTGGACAAAAAGTTTACATTTTTCAACCGACTTCAAAGTTTATGATCCGCGTGGACCAAGAAAAAGGTTATTTCTCCAATTACTTAGAATCTCACTGGTTAGAACTTGAATTGATTACAATTAAATTATTCATTGCCATAATAAATTGTGAAATCTCACAATTGCAGCTCAAAATCGTATTTATCTGAACCACCGTCCCTTGACGATTTTAGAATATATTTCTATATTGGCAGACTCCTAACCTAAAAGCACACAGTTTATTACGCAAGTGTTTGATTTATTATTCATTACAAAACAAATTTCTTTGTATAAATGTTATATTATAGTACTGTAGGGGAATTACAGTTAAGACCTGTGGACCAGATATGTAAATTTGAAGACCATGAGTCAGAAGTACTGTAAATAGAAGTTTAGTTTGCAGTTTCATCAGCATAAGCCAGCTTAAGTCTCACAAGGAGTTCGTAGGCCGCCCCCATACAATTACATTTATACAGCAATTATACTCTAACAAAAGGTACTAACTACGTCATTGCTGGTTAAATGATTCTGATTGGCTAAGAAATAAAGAAAGGTAAACAAAACTAGTAATTTTCCACACAAGAGCAGAGAGTCAGAAGCATATCTTCGTCGATCACATGGCCTTCCATGTGGCTTGTTGAGAACAACAAGTCATTCCGTGTCCTTATGGTACCAGTTAATCACCTCACCAATACAGAGCATATTAACGGACATGCACAAACACAGGACTCCAAGGCTGAACTCGGCTCAGGCTACAACTATCAAAAGAAGGACTTCCCAAAACATTCTGATAACATGTCCTATCTGTTGAGACGTGCAGAAAATATGCGTCCTTATTCTATGAAAAAATACAGAAAAGCAAAGAAAGGCTTTAACTAATAAAAATCCCTATCTTGATTATAAATCACTCATTACAAATCATTCAAATAAGTAAAAGAAATTAATATATGAATAAATAAGAAAAAGAAAATAACATATATATAAGCAGCAATGGATTTCCGAATCGTCCAAAAAGTAATGTAAAAATGGTCTCTTTCGTTTAAATGGACAGCATTGTATTTAATTGTTTCTGGCAACCTGAAAAATAGTTAATCAGATTTTCTGGGGTCTAAAAAAATTTAAACATTTACTTATATATAAGCATTTCACAAATGTACTGTCAGCACACCATAGTTATACAAATTAACTAAATGCATCATTTCCATTCAAATAGATGGTTACAAATTGAAAGGAATTGGGTTTAAAAGATTTCTTATCCTGCGGCTCCCTGTAGTGAGCAACATTAATATCACAGCTTGGACCCCTAATTATGAGTTCACTTTCAGTTAGTCACGTTCGATGTTCTGTCAGAGCAACTGACGAATTGGGATCTTGCCTGAGAGCCCAATCACCTGCAAATGTAAACAAGCAAATGCACATTGGCATGAAAAATTGGCATAGCACACTCCACCCCACTCTTTGAGGTGCTGGTGTGATGACGATTCAGCAGCGGTTGTGATCACTTCCTGCCTTATCTAAAAAAGCATTTTTGCACACTGCTGGTACAGTCCTGTACAACCTATTCCCCCTGTGTGACTCAGCACTTGAATAAGAGCATTACCCACACAGGTGTGATACTGTGTCTTTTTGTGATGTTATTTGTTACCTGGCCAAGTCTGACAGTCACAATCACCACTTCACATGTCTGGGCTTAAAGCATGCTAAGGTGACATTTGTGACTTAGTCATCTTGGTGCTCTCCTATAGCCCGATCTAGTTCCTCTGCTCAACAGAGGGCTACTTTGGTGAATAGGCAGGGTGACCTCACAGTGGGGTCTAACCTGCTGAGCCAATCTTCGTGGGCCCCTCACTCCTCTACCGCAACACAAGCTGAGTTTCTGTATGAAATTGCTAGTCCTTCTCATAGGGGACCCAGCGTTTCATTTGGCACTCCGGTGGAGGATCAGATGTCGATCATTGCATCGGAGGGTGGGTTAGGGTCCCCCGGGGATGAAGACTTGGCCTTGTTGCCCCCTTCAGGGACAGTAGAGTTCTTTGAGTCTGACTCAGAGCTAATGACCATGCTTTCCCGGGAAACTGAAAGTGTAGGGCTCGAGTGGAGGTCTCCACTGTGTCCTGCACACTTGCATGCTATGGCCCTTCTGCAAGTTTATCAGGTTAAGCCCCTCAAATAGCTGCATGAGGGTAGTTCTGACGCAGGTTTGATGCAGGAACTGCACACAGCGATTGACCGATCCATGTGACGAAAGTCACTGCACGGTCCCTTGGTCAGACAATGGCCACCTTGGTGGTCCAGGAACGCCATTTCTGAACCTGGTGGAAATACCGCTTTCTTGACTACCCTCACAGGCTGTGGTACAGCACGTCCCAACCCCTGCTAGGCCAGCCAAATGCCAGGCCAAGTGGTGTACCTGATATAGGCGACCCAAGGATGGAGGGAAGGACACAGCCAGGTGGAAAACCTTTTGTTCAAATAGCAGTTTTCTCTATCTCTGGGTCCCAAGAGGGAACAGAGGTTTGTGCCACTCTCATCCCCCTCTCCAATAGTCAGCAGGGTCCGGTTCAAGAAGGCAATGTCTTCTCATATGCCTTCTCCCCAAAAGTGTCACACCACGCACTCAGACCCCACTCCAAGACACTATGCCTTGGTCTCTTGCATCTGTGGTTCACCTGATCCTTAGCGCCCTACACCTCATACACCACCACAGCAAAGCTGACTACGCAATGTCTCGTTCCTGTCTCTCAGGGAACCAAGGTTACAAAAGTAACTGGAGACATTTTACATTGACGTCTGAAATTTCTTGACGTCAAGTCATTCACAAATTAATCATTCAGTCCGATTTGTGAACTGGTTTAACAGATTCATTGAAAACATCCAACCCCCAAAAAAGTTTTGTTGACAAATCAGTCATTGTTGAGTTTAGTCAAGTCAAGTTTATTTATATAGCACAAATTTAATTTATAATATAAACATATATAATTTAGTTGAACTAAAGTGCTTTACATTAAAAAAAAATCAATTAAGAGAAAAGTAAAAATGTATATATACACATGCATACATAGCACAGAAACCAACTATTTAAAAAAAAATCATACAGCACATCACTCAAAATCTAAAGAATAAAAATAAGTTTTTAAACTAGATTTAAAAACATTTATTGATGAGAAAGCCCTTATGTCCAAAGGGCGACTACAGAGAAAGCTCTATCACCTTTTGTTTTGCAAAGGGAACGAGGGACAGATAAAAGTAACTGGTTGCAAAATCTTAATGGCCTAGAAGCTGTGTATGGTCTAATGAGATTAAAAAAATATAATTTGAGGCCAAATGTTGCAGTGCCTTGAATGTGAAAAGAAGAATCTTAAAGTCTATTCTGAATTTTTATTGGGAGCCAATGTAGCAAGGCAAGGACTGGGGAAATATTATCCTTTTTCTTTGTTCCTGTTATTAATCTGGCAGCTGAATTTTGAACCATCTGTAACCGAGACAGTGTAGATTAAGATAAGTCAATGTACAAAGAGTTACAATAATCCAACCGAGAAGTGACAAGAGCATGAACCAGAATTTCAAGGTCTTCTCTTGAAAGAAAGTGTTTAACCTTTGCTACAGATCTGAGTTGAGAAAAATCTACTCTTTACAACTGTATTTACATATTTGTCAAATTGGAGAAGAGGATCAAAATAGACACCAAGATTTTTTTGCATGACTGTGTAAGTTATTAGTTAAGGATCCTAACTGTGTTTTAATGGAGTTGTTGATAACAACGGAACCCAGGAGGAGGACTTCAGTTTTATTTTCATTCAGTTGCAGTGAGTTATTTGTCAACCAAGTCTTGACTTCATTGAGGTATGACAAGAGATAAAATAGTGAAAGGTCATGTCCTGGTTTAATTGGGATATATAGTTGGATGTTGTCGGCAATGACAATGATAGTTTATGTTATATTTCTGAAATATTAGTCCTAAAGGGAGCATGTAGAGTGAGAACAAAAGAGGGCCAAGAATGGATCCCTGTGAAACACCACAATGGATGGGTGCAGATGGTGAAGTAAATGACCCGATATTTACAGAATAAGTCCTCCCCTTTAAATATGAAGATAACCACTGTAAAGCTACACTCTGGACTCCCACAACACACTCAAATCATTTTAGAATATCGAGATCAATAGTGTCAAATGCTGCGCTCAAATCTTGAAGTATCAGGATTGCAGAAGACCCAGAATCAATGCACACCAGAAGGTCATTTGTGACCTTCAGCAATGCTGACTCAGTGCTATGGAGTGCTCTAAAACCAGATTGAAACGGGTCTAGAATATCCAAAATCTTTGAAATGAATGGCAGTTTAGAGATAGGCCAGTAGTTGTTATGATCAGTAGGGTTAAGATGAAGTCCTTTCAGAAGTGGTTGAACTATAGCATGCTTAAAACTTTCTGGAAATATCCTGTTGATTAAAGAGCTGTTTACTATAGTTAACAGGGCTGGGCTGATTGTGTCTAAAACCTCTTGGTCCTGTTGGCGTCTTCTGCAATCAGCTTTGATAAATATGTGGATCTTGCCTCACTAACAGACAGTTGATAATCAGTTAAGCAGTCTTTGAAAATTAGATGGGAGATTTGGACCCGTCTTTTTTCCACTTGCGCTCAGCCCTCCTGCACTCATGTGAGATGCATTTAACCAAGACCGAGGAACAGATCTGACCTTACACCTCTGAAGTGGGGCTACTGTATTTATAGCAGAACAACCAGTTGTTCAGTATCCATACAAAGTGACAAATTAGAGTTGGAAGGGAATTTGGAATATGACTCAAGGGCCGTGGTAGTATGAAGGGCAACGTACAGGCAGTGAAAAAAGTAAAACTGAGTGAGTCCATAAGACTCAGAAAAATGTTTAACCATAGGTTTAGATTGGCAACAGACATGAATGTTGAAATCCCCCAAAGCCTGTAGCCTGTCACTTGATAGGACAAAAACTCTGAAAACTCATGAATAAAGGTTGTACTGACTTTAGGAGGCCTATACACAAATATATAGAGTAAGGGGCCATTTAGATCCATTTTTATGAGCTGTGCCTCGAAACTGGAAAAAGCATCTACAGGCTGAAGTCTACATTTGAATGAGTTTCTGAAGATCGTGGCTAAGCCACCACCATGTCCACTTAGTTTACATTGGACACTGTTCTTGTGCTTTGGTGCTCACTTATCCTACGCAACAAAAAGTATAGATTCAGTATGGCCAAATAGTTTGTTTTATTATTTGACTCAACTAGGATGCCACAAATGTTTTATTGTTTACAATTTTTATTCAAATTGCTTTCTATGATTCATATACATATGAAAATACATGGAAAATTCTAAACATTTTATTTGCATTGTCTACTTCAGTGCATAAATGCAAGGTGCTACAAGTGGCACGTACATAATTAGCCATTTCAAAAGATGAGCAGCATCGAAAATCCCAATTCTTTTACATAAGCCTATTTACAAATAGGGGTAAAAGTAACCTAGTAATAGGACTTTTCTATTGCACAGGCAATATGAACTAAAAGAAAAGCCTATGTACTCTCATGCCATAACTGCAAATAAGTCACAGCTGACAGTCAAACAGTACTCAATGCACAATTAGCTAGTTAGTTTAGTGTTGAAACAGGCTAATGAAGAAACATCACTGAAAAAAGGTAACACATCAGCACATATCAAAATACTACATACAAATCAAACATTTGTAGTTCTAAATATTAGATATAAATAATTCATTGTAAATCTCAGGCAAATTTGATAAGCAAGCATGTATACATTGGCAATCCACACCTTCAGAAGTATTTCCTTATAACAGGTGGAAATTAAAGTACTAGGAAAAGCCTCTAGTATTAAGGCACTGAGGTAATGTAACAAAAACAAAAACGTCTGGATCATCTAATGATTGTGGCATCAGAATTTGTGCTGAGTGATATTCACCTGATTAAAAACCCTGTATGGTATGTTTAACTTTTGGCAGGGTATAAAACTCGGGTGAAAAAGTGTTTTGCTATAGGATGCCATCTCTTCAAATAACTAATCTCGGTCAACTGTTAAAGGATGGTGCATTTATAACCTTTTTAGAAAAGTAAACAGTATAAATTACATCTCAAAAAGGTAATAGTGATTGCTACTGTAGCTTATTAAAAGTATATCTCAGATACTGATCTATCACACTAGATTTTATGGGCTCAGATATATGATATCTTATGAAACTATGAAAATGAAAATATAGTAACCAGGTGTCCATATATATAACCCTGGTTACTATATTTTCATTGTTCACTTTCATAGTTTCATAAGATATCAATTAATAAATAAGGCTTCATGAGTTATGATTTAATTAAACACACTAAATATGTTAATCAATATACTGAGATAGCCATCGAAAACCTTCACCATATCCTTGTCTCTTCAACACACTGCACATAAAGACTTCCATTGGCCTCAGGTTGAGTTCTTTCAGTGATGCATTCCCCTGTGTGGACACCGAAAAAATAAGACCTTTTATTGCTCCAGAAAATATTATATACTAAAAGATTTTAAACTGTATTCTCTCATCGACTTACCTTTCCTGTGGTGTGTCCATAAAGACCAAACATTCCTCTCAACCCATCCTCACTAATTGCTTCTGGACGGTCAATTTTATTCCCCAAAATAAGGATTGGCACATTGGAGATAGTTTCATCAGTTAAGAGGGCCTAAGATATAAAGAGCAACGATTAAAATATGTGACTGTTTTGATTGGTGAAAATTTAAATGAGTGCATTAAAGTCAATTCTGTGACATTCCTGACAACTTTCATGTAACTATGGCCCTTATTTACACCTGGTATGAAGATGAGTTTTGGTTGTTCAGATAACAAGTTGACGATGTGCCTCCCTCGTCTACTTGTGATCCGATCAACCAAAACATTAATAACAGGTGTAAACAGGGCCTATCTTGTCTTTACAAAACTCTTGATTATACAAAACCAAACTTACATCCAACTCAATTTTGGCTTCTAGTAGTCGTTCATGGTCAGCACAGTCAACAAGATACACTATTCCATTTATTGCTGGAAGATAATTCTTCCAAACTCTTCTTGCTGAAGATTAAAAATAAGACAAGTTGCATCATGTCAGTTGCATCATGTCTGGTTGTTCTAAATAAAAACATGTAAATGTTTTATAAATCTACTTTTGTATAATTATAGCATAATTTAAACTCTAGATCTATAAGTGATTTATTATTAAATTCTGTTCTTACCTTGAGCATGACCACCAAGGTCAAATGTTGTGAAAGTCATCCCAGCAATAGTCAGCTCCTCAGATGCTAGCAGACAGGGCAAGATACAGTACATTGCGTACAATGGTTCCACCAACAGACAGTAGAATTCAGCTTGTTAGAATAAGAACTCCTGTTTCTGCACTTTCCTTTCTAAATACATACATGATATTAAAACAGTAAAATCTGTAGCACTTACTAGGGTGAAGTGTTGGAACATGCTGCCCAAGTCGATCATCTTTAAGCATGTGCAATAGTGTTGTTTTTCCAGCGTTGTCTAATCCAAGAAAAACTAATTTCCCAGACTTTTTATATAGTCCTAAAGAAAATACAAGTATGAACCCCACACACACACAAATGTGCTCATCTGCATTTCAATATCTGGCAGCTACTTTACCTAATAATTGTAACACACTGCTGAATCCTCTGTACAGCCAATCAAATATGAAAGACATTTTAGTAGCCTGCTCCCTGAAATGAAATGGCAACAGAATGAGAGATTTGTTCCAATGGTTTACTGTACGATTCAAGCCTTTTCAATGGGCTCTTCTAACTCTATAATAAGCTCTTTACCTAAATCTACTGTAAGCATGTGAAAAGCAGCCGGTGCTACGCTACTACATAACCCAAGTTAACATTTTGACTTCAAGAGAGCATTTAAGAAAAGAGAAACAAAAACCCGCATAGCTTTAAACCAATATCCCGCACAGAACACGAGCAAGAAACTATTTCTAGTTGTGAGACCCTGTCACTTGACGCCATGGATATAGCACACAGACATGGCTGTCACTCAAATGACAGCAACCAAAGCTCAAGTGCATTTCTATACATTAACGGTCTTCAGTTTACTACATATGTAACCAAATATTACTATTTTCTAACTGTATCTAAATTGTAACCGTCGCAGTATACACAGCCCTAATGTTTAGCGCGCGTTTTCTAGAAGCGTCAATACAGTGGAGGCGCTTTAAAACACATTGAAAACAACAGCCAGAAAGGCTGATGCTGGTTGAATGAGCAAAACACTAGTATTGAGTGTAAAAATGGGTGACGTTATAAATAAAACCTTAAAACCTGGCTGACATTTGTGTCAAATATTTAAACAGTTGCTTCGTTTGTAATGTGGCATTACAATAATGTGTAATTACTATAGAACACAATGCGTTCTGATATTCGTGTCTATAATACCTGGAAGGGTCCGCTTGTGTCGTAGACCCGACAGTCCGGTCTGTGTTCTGCTAAACACCAGCACGAATTTCACTGTTAACCGGAACTGCGTAGCGGCACAGGGTGGTCTCAGATCGATTGAAGGATAATGCGGTGTCATCTGCTTTCTAAATATTGACTGACCTGCAGCTGTGGGATCTGACAAGGGCTAAGATTTGCCTTTAAAAGTTTGGTTTGGTAAGATTTTTTCAGTGTTTTTAAAAAAGAAAGTCACTTATGCTCAATAACTGCATTTAACAAAAATAGAGTAAAAACAGTAATATTGTGAAATATTATTACAATTTAAAATAACAGAAACATTTAAATAGTATATCCAGACACCACTGACTTTCACTGTATGGAGAGAAAAGAAAGCGAAATGAATGTGAATGATGACTGAGGCTGTTAGTCCCTATTCTGACTAACATCTGTTTTTGTACAGAACAAAGAAAGTCATATGAAAATGGACCAACATGAGTAAGTAATGGACAAAACTTTCACTTTTGGGTTTACTATCCTTTTTAAAAAAGTGATGCATTTTAGATGCAGCAGCTGTAAAGTACCTGTAAAACACACAAAATGTTTGACCACACTAACACCCGTACTTTTTCCGTCAGTTCCAATTCATGACAATTATTTTTAAATACCGCAATTATTGTTAATATTGAATTTATGTAAAACAAATGCAGAACAAAATCCATTAACAAATAAGTATCTGATAACAGCAGTGTCCCATATGAGAAAATGTTTATTAAAGCATCTGTTCAATATCTTACAGTACCTGAGCTTGACCAGACTGTTTAGTTTCTCTAACTTTAGTATCTGTTACACAGAATAACTAACATTATCAAGATCAACATACCTTAGCTAGACATTGGTTAGCTCCTCTAACTTAATTTGAGATTCAGCTTCAGATAAGGTGTTAAGTGCCTTCATGTTTTCACACAATATCTGTTATTCTAAACCGAAACTGACATACAAATTCTAAACATGATCAGACTGGTCCATTAACAGTGTTATGTTCTTCAGTTCTTTGCATAGTAGAACCACTTGTCAACTGAAAAAGAAAATGTAAATATTATGGTACATCTTAAAAGAAGAACTGTTAATCATTTGTAAACTGAAATGGAATGGATATACTACAGGAAAATTTAATTTATAAATAATAACATAAAACCAAAATGATTTTAAGGGATCTGATCTGTCACTGCAAAAAATAAAAAATACAACACAAATTCAAACCTGAGCACGGAACTGGACTGGCATCCCCACATGGGCATGACTGGAAAAAGAAAGAGAAATAAGTTTCAGTAACATTACTAAAATATTATTTGACAACAAGTAATACATCTGTATATATAATTGATTAAATAGCGAATAAAATTCATACTCCATTAACAAATGCTTTTGCTTCATCTGCCGAACAGCAGAATGGACTGTCTCCCTCTGAGACACACGTGTTCTTGCTGTAAAAGTGAAAGAGAAAAGGCAGTGAGGTAAAAAGAAAACAGGATAGAAAGAAAATTCTCTTTATTTCATACTATATTTATGTATTTCAGTTGTAAACCATGTTTACACCTTTATAGGTTATCTGTTGGGATTGTGAATGAAAGCGCCACAGTCCAAGCTGAAATAAAATACTATGCAAAAGAGCAAACAAATGCAGACTGCTGAAGAAAGATTGCCTTACCAGTTTAGTTCTCCACAATTGGTCTGTTGTGAGATAAGTGCCTTCCAGAAGCCATGGGTAGCTTTGATTGTCTCAATGGCAAAGTCCTGGAATAAATGTTGCATATTTATAGTGCTGTAAAGGATTATGACCAAATTAAATCTTAATCTGTATGCATTTTCTGAACAACATACCTTGTCTTTGAACTCTCCGTTGAATGCAAACTTGTTTTCAGGTTTACCATCAGGTACCTTGTACCTCCTGAACCAGTCCACTGTGGCCTCAAGGTAGCCTGGCTTGAGTCTCCTCACGTCACTAATGCCTGTATTTCATATCAGAGGAATGAAAACAATCACATATTTCGCTCTCTCTTCTAAGTCAACAGGAAAGCAACAAGTGTTATTTACTGTTCAAGTCCTTTGCCTCAGGGTCATCAACGTTGATTGCAATGACTTTCCAGTCAGTTTCACCTTCATCGATCATTGCTAAGACACCCAGGACTTTCACTTTGATAACATCTCCACGACTGCACACCTGCAAAGATCAAACATTGTGGGGTTTGTTAATCTAATCCAACTTCAATTGCACATATGACATCTTGCTTCATTATTATATACATGGCTTCATTTCATTCAATACTTCAAAAGACAAGCAGCGATATCCATACCATGTTACCAATTTCACAGACATCGATCGGGTCGTTGTCACCACAGCAACCCGTGTCATTGTCTTTGTGCCCAGGGTCTTCCCAAGTCTATCAAAAAATATTTAAAATTGTTGTTAAATCTACCATTCAAAAGTGTAGGCTCAGTATTTAAAAAAGAAAGAAATTAAAACTTTTATTAAGTAAAAGGTATTTACTGGTATTATAATATTACAAAAGTTATCTATTTCACATAAATGCAGTTCTTTTGAGTTCTTCAAAGAAAATTATACAAATTATAGAAAGAAAAAATAATAATAATGGGTATGTTAAAATAATAATAAGAAATGTTACTTTTGCACCAAATCATCATATTAGAATAATTTCAGAAGCATGATGTGACACTCAAGACTGGAGTAATGATGCTGAAAAATCAGCTTTACCACCACAGGAATAAATTACATTTTAAAATATATTATAATTAAAAGGTTTGTTTTATTCTATGCATTTAATGTATGATCAGTGCTGATTTAAAATGCTTACTTGAGGGATTGCTCCATAATTCCAAATATAGCCTTTGTGTGGGAAAACATTGGCCACATAGCGCAAATTGCCCTTCTTCACATCTTGCTTAATGGGGTTCAAAGGGTCTTTTGTTGCAATCTGCAATGTAAAGCATAATGTTGACTTTTAATTTGTTTGAATGTCAAAACACAATACACCACAGAAGTAGATTAAAAGTGTTTTCTTTTCAAACACTACTTGATCCTTGTAAATGTATCATATCCATTAATGTTTTAGGTGTGTAAATATATAGCCTTACAAAATAAAAGGCCTGTTACAAAGTCCTCTATTCTATTGTTTTATTGTGTTATAGTGCAAGTTTTGTACTGTTACTGTTGCGCATACCTCCATTTTTGCATTTGTCCATCTTGGTACTTCAACAACCATGTGGAAAATATTCTACAGTAAAAAAGAAAAAAGGCTTTATTTTAAAAAAGAGAGAAAGACAATCTTAAGCAAGTAAAATCATGTTAAAATTCATATTACTAGTACAAATTTTAGTCAAAAGAACACAAAAATGTAAAGCGATGAATGATTAGTCATAAAGTTTGACACACATAAGATATCAGTGCAGTCCAAAGTATTGAACAATTTAGGATGACACTGTTGAAAGTATAAAGATCATTCCTCTCACAGACTAAGTCCCTTCACCCGATAAAGAGCTGATATACACTGCGCCGTGCCGGATTGTGAAATGACCATTCACTGCCAAAGGGCTCCCATAAGGGAGGGGGTGTCAACACTGTGAGCCTGACAAGAGAAAGTAGGAACATTAAAACTCTGTACCTGAGCTTCATCTGCACACATGGGTATGTCATGGAATGGTGAAATATACTTTCCATCTGAGTTCTCTGTTAAAAAGAAAAGAAAGTTACATAATGTAAATAAATATTTCAAAAGCTATTCTTTGCTTCAATTGCATGTGTATCTGTTCACTTAAAACCTTGCTGAGCACCTGTTTTCCATATTAAGGCACAAAGAAAACTCATAAACTGTATATTAAGTAGCAGCTCTTATTCGCCATCATGAATAACAAGCAATGAGCTGAAATATTTTAAGCCTTCACTCTTAAAGGGAAAGTTTACCCCTCCCAAATCTGCATCAGTTACTCGAGAGAATTGCTCTTTTCCACTCATACAAATGTGATCACAGTTGTAAAGCAAGAATTCCATGGCAGGATTTTTTGTAATTAGTAAACAGATGCGCATTCATATTGAACTGGTTATAGGCACTGTTATGTAGTACCTTTTGAGCACTGTAACTATTAAAAATTAATATGCCTGTGTGATAATTTAGATAAATATTTTTGTAAGAGCATACCAGACTTTCATAAATACATTCTGTCAAAGCCCAGATATTCAAAATTTGATGTTTTTATGCTTTTTATGAATTTTTTAAACGCAAGACAAGTTGGAACGTCAAAGAATATAAAACATTCACAATTCACGTTCATTTTATGAAAGCAAGAAGTTCATATTCAGATATACAACTTTTCGCAGAAGGAGGAAAATCATATGGGTTGGAAAATTAAATTATCAAGTTCAGTGTGTTAATGATAATGATTATGTTAATTATTTTCCCCAGTGTGCCTATAATGTCAACAATGTTACTCGTCAGAAGAGAGAGGTGACGTCACGCTGCTGCTAAGGTTGAGATGTCTAATGCACAGGCGGCAACTAAAATAAACAAAGCACAAACCATTTTGAAAAACCTTATTCAGTATCTCTGGTTATTCTTTGTGCTTCGTATTTTATTTGTCTGAGGTCATTTTAAACAGAGCAGACAAAATAACAGAACTGAAAATTATATTCTGTGATAATATGATGCAATGATCGACCCTGTATTCGCCCGTCTTTCATTTACACATTTTAAATGGACTAAATAGCAATACAAAATAACAATATTGTCGGCAATATTGCACTGTTTGTTGTCCACTTGGTGCTTTCACTTTTTACTATGTAACCGGTATAACAGGTTTAGTTTCTTTCAATGAAGAATAATTTTGAAACAAACTCACAAATAATTAGCCACTGATGAAAATCACTTTTACTGTTTCTTTGTTTAAGTTTAGGTCATAAATGACGCGAGGAAAAGCGACACGTGGGACTCGCGGCCAAGCCCCTTTCATCTCAATTCAATGAACCTACCAGACCGTACGAACTTCTCATCAATCCCTGAAGAACAGAATTCATACTTACTAAAATAGAGCCTATAGCTCAATGTGTTAGGGTTTCCTCTTTCTTCAATGGAGAAGCTCATATTGAGCGCCGTTGTGTGTTGATTCCGGTAGGCTGTGTGTGGAAAAGGACAGCGGCTCAAGCTCAGGGAAATCGCGCATGCGCAGAGGCTGAATTGCGCAAAACTGCAAGCTAGAGACAATTTATGAATCGGTAATGATGGTCAGTGCTAAAAAGAACTGAATCTGTAAAAAAAAACCTGAAATATCACTATTTTAATGCAGCACCATTTAATGTGTTCGAAGAGGTTTGTATATTTGCACCTAAAACAGCCGAAGCTGTTTTGTTGCTGTTTCACAGCCTGGTCAAGTTGATGTTTAGCTAGTCAGCGATGTTATCTCCCAGTCTAACCAACTATACATATTTTTTAAAAATAAATTTTAATATTTTGCCATTGACGTTCATGCAATGTAATTCTCCCTTGACGTCATATCCTCCCAGCGCTCTTCGCTTCCTGCCTGGCGGAGGGAGGGGACGGTGCTGACGGCTGGGAGGACGAGCTGAACGTTAAGAAAGCCTTGGGAAAGCGTTAAGAAACGAGGGAAAGGGCCCGAGGTTTTTACCTTCCATCGGGAAAACTCATTGCTCGACTCTGATTAGCACCCGAAGCAAGTGCAATGTCGTCCAGTCGTCAGCTTAGTGAGAGCAGGGCCATCCCGAGCAGGACGGTGCTGATCAACGACTCAACGCAGCTACCTCACGACTATTGCACCACTCCTGGAGGCACTTTATTCTCCACCACCCCGGGAGGTAATAACCCGCCTGAGACGTGTGCTTTATGTCCCGGTAGATACCTGCACCCGTTTGCTTGTTGTTTACATGCAGACAGTCCAATGGGTGGCCTGTGGCCAGGAAGCTGTAACCACAATAAATGCTGTGACTCAAAACTTCCTGTTCTGATTGCCTAGACTGTGTTTTTGAGGCTCGTTATTTTGCACGTAGACAGTCTGGAGATACTCAATGTTGTGTCGTTTAAATGGTCAAAGATGTTGCCTAGGAAGGCTGCAGAATGAGCTTTTGAGACACAGTCATGTAGTTCAAAACAAAAACAGCGCCGCCTGTGCTTGGCTCTGTTCAACCTGATTGGTCCGCAGTGAATGATGGACAGAACAAAGACATGCATTCCGTTAAACTCATGAACATGTAGCATTATACGCCCTACCAAGTGTGACAGTAATATTGTTGTACATTGGGTTAATTATACTATTCAGAGGACTACATTCTTATTTGTTGTGATCATTCATACTAAAGGTATTGTTGTACCAGGCTGGGAGTTATGCAATAACTTGATTATAACAGTATGTTTGTTGTGATAATGCAGGAACCCGAATAATCTATGATCGTAAGTTCCTATTAGACCGGCGCAACTCGCCCATCGCCCAGACCCCACCAGCACACCTGCCGGTTATCCCAGGAGTGACAGGCAAGAACATCCTCAATGAAAACAAGAGGAATGAAGCTAACAACATCAACAAACATGATGCCAAACCAGGGCAAGGTTAGTCTTTAAAACTGACCGGACTGGAACTGTTTTGCACTGGAACCTCCCTGCTTTGTACTCGACCATCTTATGTACACAAAAAGTAATGGATCTGGTTGGATTAGTGTTAGCTCACACCGTTCTCTTCTAGTTTACTAGTGGTCATGCATGGTTTACATGAGTTTTTTTCTTTTGCTTTGCAGCTGAAGATGCTCAGTTTGAGATGGACATCTAAAGAAGAGGAACCAACATGAAGAACTAATAATTACCTGGTACCTGTGTGCCAGTGGCTTGGCTTGTAGAAACCAATGTTGTGAGCCCTCTCCTTTAGCTCTCTCTAGCTGCTGGGTGCTGCATAATCATGGGGATAAATGACTAAAGTTTGCCCAGTGGGGCTGCTGGAGCCCTGAAAGTTAACCTGTGAGCCTGTTGAGCTCTTTTTGTTTAGGTTTCAGGGCTGGCATCAGCTGTACTTGCTTAAGTCACAGAGCAAAGGAAAAATTCTTTACAATAAGTGCCCAGACATATTACCAATTTACTGTAATAGGCTCATTAACAAATCAGCCATCAGAGATTCACTGCTGATAGTTCAGAGTACACTGTTCCAGTTGATACCCTTAATCCAGTCTATTTTAATCATATGTTTCCCTATTCAAAACAGTTACTGGATCTTTTTTCCCATTTTAATTTGAAAGGGACTGCAGCAGATTATCATCACAATTTTGATTACAAATGAAAATAATTCTATATTCATTCCAAGTTTTTGATATCAGTTCAGGTCAAAAGTTTAGTTTTATAGAATTGTCCAAAAACATTGAAACCACAGTCCTTAATCACTCATTTTAAATTTTACAGGAATGTGATGCCAAACCAACAGATTTTCGATTCTTATTTACAACTAACCCCAAAATGAGCATGAACAAATTCTTTGAACATTTGATCACAATTTTGAATGACCAAACTGTTGCTTTAGGTTAGAGAGAATGTTTCTGTTCAGATTAGTCCTGCTAACAGTATGGTTTGTACTTACCTTTGCATGGCGAGATACTTGAAGCGTCAACATCAGCTCTGTTGTCACAACCTCTGGTAAAAGGTAGACAATGCCCAGTACTGTTGGACTGGATCAAGGGTTAATATACTTTATGAAATGATGACAAAAAGAGAGCTGGTCTCAGGAAGCACTTGCATTATGTACCTAACAAGTACACGTCTTGTGGCTCCTTCCATGGGAGAAATCACGCGGTGAATATTTAACATTAATATCAGCTGTGACATCTGCTGTCACTTTCCGATTACTACAATCTTTACTAACCTTGATAATCAAATCAAAGGTAGGAAAGCACTGAAGTGTTTTGGTCATTTTACTATTGTCTGTCTCACAGCCACACAATGTGAACAGTACTTCAAATGATGGATATGTTTGTAGTGGCAAGACATTCATATTTTGATTCAGCTCAAACATCTTGAAAACTTGAATTGAATCTTTCCAGTGCTCCTCTATGCATGCTCTTTTGGTCTGCTTCTTAGTCTTTTGTTCACATGTCAGATAATTTAATCAATGTTGAATTTTTTGGGGGGGATGCCAAATCTTGTGGACGACAAGAAGTTTTGATTAATATTGAAAAAGAAATCAAATCAAAGAGATTATCCAAACAAAGTGACTTAAAGAGGATAAGACTTATTCTCATGACCTTAATTATATCTTTCTGTGCTCCAGTCATTCTCTGGCTCACAGAATTCTCTCTCGTTCTCTCTCTCTCTCTTTCTCACACACAGTGATCTTTTGTGCTTAGCCTCTGTGTCCATGCCTTACTTTACTAAGCTGAGCAGCTGTGTGAAATACAATTCTCTTTCATACCTTAAAACAGGATCGGTTCATTTGTTTAATTTCTTTCCAACTTTCAAGTTGAGGATAAGATCAAGATATTGCTATGTTTTACTAGAAAACATTTATATTTTTGGAAACATGTTTGTTACCATTTACTTTCTTACAGAGATGGGAAGGTTTGCACCTACAGCAGTGTACTGTTTGTAATAGTAAGGGATTGGTTAAAAAAAGAAATGCCGTTTAGGTTTGACTTGCATTTTCTATCACATATTCAATACTGGTGAAATTCTTGATAATTAGTCGTTTTTTCCCGGTTTAAATCATAGACTTTTGTAAAAAGTCACATTCAAGTAGTAATGATTTACAGTTAAGGAAACTTAACTCCTACTGTGATGGCTTCTTTCAACTGCAATATGGATTTTTGTTTTTTAAAGATCACTGCTGACTTTGCTTCATTGTTTTCCCAGGTCTCAGAAACAATCAGAAATGCATTTAGCTCCGTATGAATGGATTTAGGATGGAAGTGTGTTAGCTAATGTGGCGGAAAACTGGAAACTATTTTATTTCTTCTTTGAGACCCTGTTCGGTTTAGTTTTAATGAAATGCCAATGCCAGTGGACACTGTTACAGCAAAATTAATAAAAGTTCCTTGATATCAACCCTGTTTGTCTTCTCTCTGACATGCGTGTGCATTTTAATACGCTTGAATGTAGAGAATAAAGATTGTAACATTTTTTGAAATGGCAGGTTTGCCACTAGATGGAGTCCTGAGGTAAGTGCACAGCTCTTGGTTTTGTGAATGCAAAAAAAAAAAACCCAAAAAAACCTTCTGGTCCTCCCTAAGCTAGTTGAGAGTCTGGAAATTTTTATAATAACCACAGAAATATAAATAGTTTTGTAAATGCTAAACTAAGTTTTTAACACCGAGTTTCCTCCATGTCTCTCTAGCTAGAAGCCCTTATTACAGCACACGAATGCCTCAAGTGAAGAGAGTTTGGTTGCTTGGAAACTCATGGCAACACAATGTGTCCACTCCACACCAGCAGTTGAAGCAGAGGCTGCTTTCAATGCAATGAAAGACATTAGACACAGTTTCATTGTAATTGAAGAACTTGACCAGAAGCTTTTTTTGCTAACTTTGTGCACTACTTTATTTATATACTGAGTGGGCAACACTGATTACAATTTTTTTCTTTGTTTTAAATACCCTGAATTGTTGAAATAGTACTCTGTCCCCCAGTGTGTTTAGGGTTTTCTACATTTAAGGCATGTGTGCTGCTCGGTTGCTGGGAGATGGAGCTGTGCTGACTGGTGAAAAGATGAAAATCCACCCACCATCCTCCTCTCCCATAACATTTATGGCCAGTGAAGGAAGTGGCCGTTCTCTCCTTCCCGTGTTATTCATCCGCACTGCTTTAAGATGTTGAGACTCGCTCTGCAGGATTTACACCTGTGACTGCATGTCTGCGAGGGCCATTAATTGACAGGATTCAAGATGAGTGTGACATGGACAAGTTTTTCGTTTAATTCTCTCTGTCAAGTCCTGACAGGTGTCTGAGAAAACGCGGATCCAGGTGAGGAAATATTTTGTATTTACTTTCCCTATTACCTTGTCTAGACTTCAGGGTGGAAATAGGTGCACTATTAAGTGTATAATTCTGTATTTTTTTAGTTTAATAACTCAGAACATTGTTAAACTAAAATATCTATTGAATAAGACATTTTTTTTACACTGTATTGTCAGTTAGTTTATTTTACTCCGAAAATAATTCCAAATGATGCCACGGCAGAATAATTCTGGCGGGTCTCATTCACGAATCGGTTGAGGGATTGATCACATTTGTCATGACTCATTTATTATGAAAAATGCCTAAATGTTCTTCAGTTTATTTTATGTATGGCTAAAATGAGACAAATATAGACATCATATTTAACTGATACAGTTGCCGCACAATCCTAAATAGTGAACTGAAAGATATACGACAAGTAACACTTATTTAACATGACAAAATGGAATTTTTTTATACTAGTACTACGCATTGGAGTATTGTTTTTTATATGTCAACATGTCCCTGGTTTGACTCGCCTGGTGGCTTATACAATCTTTTAGTTTTACATTGTGCCTAATTGTTACACAGCCTCTTAAAGTTTGTTCCTGCATTGTTTCAGTATATTCATATTCAGAGTGTGTTTTGGATTGAAAGCTTAAACGTACAATTGTGGTCCTTTTCTCAGCGTGAATGAGGATGTGCCAATCACTGGTCACTCCTACTCACTGAATATCTGTGCACTGATCTGTGCAGCATTGTACAAATGCATCCCGGGGCCGTTCCCATCCATATTTAGATCCATGTTTTTGTTGTTGTTGTTTTGTTCTGTGACCATGATGCTCAGACACAACTGGAATTTAAATCAAGCCCTGCTCTTGGTGCCAGCGACTCAGTATCCCAAACTTTCAATAGACCAGCCAGTTAAATAAGCACAAGACAGGAATGTCCTAATGACATTTGCAGAGATATCATATATTTCCCAGTGATATCTCTCTGGCACAATCTTAATCTTATGAAGGAGGGGGTGGGGGGATTTGTTTAATTAACTGCATTATCGCTGAAATCCATGGAGGAAATTCGCTTTGCTTCATGACAGACATCAAACACGTTCAGTTGATTTAGGCAGACGTAAAGGCATCAGAAATGTTTGATCTACCAATCTCTTTCTTTTCACTTTTGGCTTTCTGTAATATCTCCGTCATGGCCTTTGAATGGGCTGTCCCTGTGAATGTCTGGAGCCGCCCACACTGTCGTCTGTTTGCCAGATGTACTGTATTTCTCTGTGGCCCCCAAAAGGGTTGGAACTGTTATCCTGTCACTGTGAGAAGAGAACCAGAGAGGCATTGAGCGAGAAAGAGAAGAAAAGACACTAGCAAAACTTCAGTGGTGGTTTGAGTTGATACAAAAGGCTTTTTATGTTGAGATTCTGCTAGCAACAAGAAACTGAGTTTGTTTTCACGGGATTTACACTTAAA
This sequence comes from Rhodeus uyekii, assembly GCA_037043235.1. NCBI lineage: Eukaryota > Metazoa > Chordata > Actinopteri > Cypriniformes > Acheilognathidae > Rhodeus > Rhodeus uyekii. Next base: position 5,825,620 of record JAWRVZ010000013.1, read on the forward strand.
GAGAGCTGAACTCTTGCTAAAAAGTAAGATGCAAAAGCCAAAGGATGTGAACCGAGGTGGCACAGCTATGAGACAGTAAGCCATTCACTTAACAATCAAATAACATGTCAGCGATGCTATGCACATGCAATTTAATAGTCTGCCTTACTTTTTGGTCTGTGGAACTTTTTTTAGGGGTATATATATATATATATATATATATATATATATATATATATATATATATATAATTTGTTTTATTTTTGGTATTTACACATTTTTAAGTGTGGAACAAAAAGATTATAAAGCTTTAATAATGTGTTTTTTTGGGTGTGGGGGGGTTACATGTGTTACATGCGTTACATATGTTGGTGTTTCAGAGGAAGGAAATTGAATCGTTGTGGTCTCTGCACAAAGTGCTTCTGGCCCTTTGAAATGTGCCAATGTTAGAAATGACCCCATGTAATATGACTAACATATCTGGCTGTTTACTTTATATTAGTCACAGTATAAATCCTCATTCCAGCTCTGTGAAGATTATGGGTACGAGCGCCAGTGCAACTTCTCAGGCTGCTCCACTTGCACCTACACACCAGGCTGATCACCAAGGGAACAGCATAACCAGGCACAGGCGCTCACTACAGTCAGTGAACATTCACAACAGCAAGGCCAAGTCCATCATCACAAACAAGGTGGCCCCTGTTGTCATCACGTAAGTGACAAATGCAACATGATGCTTTTTAAAACTAACTGTAAGAGCCCATTTATGAACAAAATGGCACGCCTGTGTCATTTCATCAACAACATCACCTTGAATTAAAGGATAAAACAAACATATATGCCATTTAAGTGCGCCATTTCAAAAATGTCTGTGTTTTGTTGCTATACAGAAATAACTGCAGGGAAGAGTTTCAGATTCATGACAAAATCCAATCCTCTAACTACACAAAGGGAAGGATATCTGACCTGTTGCCTGAGCACTACCTAGTGTTGGTATGTTTGTCGTTTTGACCTCAAGATAAACCTCAAGATAAATTGGACACTGCAGTGATGACCAGATATAGATCAGTGCATGGAAGTGTCTTGTAATTTACAATTAAATAAGTTTTATTACTTTCTTTTATATTGTCCAGGGGGAGTTTTTTATGATACAGGATGTAAACAATAGAGCTGATGTCTTAAATACTACAAAAAGCCATGGGGCCCCCAACTTCCGTAAGGTCAAGGGAAACTACCCTCTATTTGGAATGGGCCAACCTAGCCTGAATGGTTTTAAACAGGTCCTCCAGAGACTGCAGATTGACGGCTGTGAGGTCAGTGGGTGGTTCTTTGAATGAGGCACTTTCTACAAATACAGTACATTTTGGAGTTCCACAGTGTTTTTAACAATTACATTTGCTAGCAATTATGTAGCTATAACCTACATCAAATTTCTGTATTCTCCTATAAAATTGTATTTTTTGCTCTGTCCTAACTCCCAACCTTGACTATTACATGTTCTTCAAATTACAATCTTTGATGAATTGCTTTTCATCTCATAAAATATATAAACAGGAGGTGATTTTCATCTGTGTGAGGGAGGAGCCAGTGGTGTTTTTCCGCTCAGATGGAGACTTTATTCCGTACACTCCCAGAAGAAGAGAAAACCTCCATGAGAACCTGCATGACTTGGACAGAGAGCTCAGTGCAGAGCAAATAGAGCTCTCCATCCGAAAAGAGGTCAGTTATAGAGCAGAACTATTTGTGTTAGGAGGATTGATTGCCGTCCTTTTATGGTGAATTGTGTCTCAGTGTCTGTTCCATGTCAGTTTTTAATTCTCTGATATTTTCTCCAGTTGTGTGACTTTGCCAAGTTGGGTGAAAATATTTTCTATGTCTATAATGACATTGAGCATTTTAAAGATGAGCCTCAACATATTCAAATTCTGTCAGAGGAGGATATTCATGTCACTGAGGAGGTGTACAAAAGACCACTTTTCAGTCAACCATTACACAGGTATTTCTTCATAATTTATTACACAATAAATTTGTTCAAGGATTAAAAATGTTGGGATTAAGATTAAGTCTCTTATGCTCATCAAGTCGGCATTTTTTAAAATCAAAATACAGTAAAATAAATTATATTGTGAATTAGTATTACCATTTAAAATAACTCTTTTGTATATAATTTAAATATTTTAAACTGTATTAGCACATGTAGCACACATGGTGAATTCCTGGTGCTCTGATACAAATTGTCCCAGAGATTCTCAATTGGATTCAGGTCTGGGGAATGTGATGGACAGTCAATGGCATCAATGCCTTTGTCATCTAAAAACTGCTCTCACGCTCTAGCCACATGAGGCACCAGGAGGAACCCGGGGCCCATTGCATCCGCATAAGGTCTGACAATGGCTCTGAGGATTTCATCCCAGTACCTAACAGCTGTAAGGGAACCATTGGCTAGCATGTGGAGGTCTGTGTTACCCTCCAAGGTTATTCCTCCCCAGACCATTACTGATCCACTGCCAAATTGGTTATGTTGAATGATGTTGTATGCAGTATAATGTTCCCCACGGCATCTCCAGACTCTTTCACATCTGTAACGTGCTCAATGTAAACCTGCTCTCATCCATGAAGAGAACGGGGCGACAGTGGCAATCTTGTCAGTTCAGGTGTTCACTGGCAAATGCCAATCGAGCTGCAAGGTGCTGAGCTGTGAGCACAGGTCCCACTAGAGGACGCTGGGCCCTCTTGCCACCCTCATGAAGTTTGTTTCTGACAGTTTGGTCAGAAAAACGCACACCATTATCCTGCTGGAGGTCATTTGGTAGGGCTCTGGCAGCACTCCTCCTGTTCCTTCTCGCACAAAGGAGCAAATACCGATCCTACTTGCAGGTTGTTGCTCTTCTGCTGACCTGTCCGGCTCTCCTTGTGTAATGGCCTGTCTTCCGGTATCTCCTTCATGATCTTGAAACTGTGCTGGGTCACATACCAAACCTCCTTGCGATGGCACCTATGGATGTGCCATCCTGGACAAGCAGGAGTGCCTGTGCAACTTGTTTGGATTACTGGTAATGCCTCATCCTACAGACAGTGACAAGGACCCAAACAAAACACAAAACTAAAGACAGATCAGTCAGGAAGAATAAGGACAGAGCAATTGTCTATGGCCATCACCATCCAAATAATTAAATTTTAGGGGTTCTCTTGCTATTTCCTCCTTGTTGTCACTTTCTTTTGCACCAAAGCAGGTGAAACAGATTCACAATCACTTATGCTTCCTAATCGGACAGATTGAAATCCCTGAAGTGTAATTGACTTGGTGTTGTACGGTGATGATTTGAGCAGTGTATATGCTGATATATGACTCAAACTTAATCTTACCCTTTTAGATATATGTTTTTATTCTGTATATTGTTTGATAATGAATTTTACTGAATTTAGATATTACAGATTACCGCTGCCCATGGAAGGGGCACCACTGGAGGAGACATTTGATTCCTTTGTTAATATACTTAGGGTAAGACCTCCATGAATATTATATTTTTTTTTTCTCCCTCTACTTTCTAGGTTTAAAATAACTCCATGTGAGCTCTGGTTTATTCATGTGATGATTTGTGTCACTGAACCAATAATTCATCCCAAGGACCCAGCGCTAGCCAGCAAACTTTATTTATATTTCACTGTCATCAGTAACGTCAATGTTTTAAAACCGTATTAACACAGACAAAAGTTATAAATGTTATCTTAAGACCATGAAAAATGTATTCATGTATCCGGTCATGGTCAGGAAATGGCAAGATATATATATATTTTTTCAATATTTTCCATCTTAATTTTATTTTATTTTTAATCATAGTTGAACGGACATTCCTTTTGAGGTTACAGAATTGTATATTTGGCTAACATATTTGCCTGGTTTCACAGACAAGACTTAAACTTAGTCACAGACTAAAATGCATGTTTGATCTGTCTTAGCTGAAAGCAACTTGCACTGACATATCTTAAAATATGTCACTGTCATTGTTTTGTCTCGCAATAGTAATGTTTTATTCTAAGACAAACTTACAAAAGCTACTTAAATGTCTTAATTTAACCAAGGCCTAATCCTGTCTTAATATTATCTGTATCTGTGAATTATAAAGCTATGTAATTCATACCACAAATACATAGTGGCCTTCCTTTATGACAGTTTTATGCTATTCACTTGGATTTTAGTTTGGACAATCTTCTCTCACAAATTTGCCCACCTTTGTGCCCACCAGGAGACCCCAAACCTCTCAGTAATGCGGGACAGCTCCAGACCTCTGCCTGCACTGCTCTTCAGCTGCCAGGTGGGGGTGGGACGCACCAATCTTGGCTTAATCCTGGGAGCCTTAGTCTTGCATCACCTGCAGGGTGCATCAAAGAGCCCCTGGTACCTATACTTAGACCAGTTCCAATTGCTGTTTACCTTCTCAAAGAAGAACATTACTTATGAACTAATGACACTCTTCTGTAAGAATATTATGTTTTAATGTCATGTGTCTGTTTAAGTTCTAAGTCTCAATTTCTTTCACAGGCAGGAAATACAGAAAAGTGAACACAAATTGGATTTTCGTGTGATTCAGTTGTTAATCAGTCGCTTACCAAAAGGCCAACAACTCCTTGATGAGGTTAGATCGTATTAATAATATTTGTATAACTCCTGAATTAGTCCAATTGCTTTCAAGGGTGTATTTATGTGCAGAAGTAATTGAAGTAAATATAAACTAAGCCTAATACTTCTTACAAAGCATACCACATTAGGATTTAATGAATGAACGATTATATATAAATCATTTTAAGTGTTTTTTTATGTACACACCATAGGTTGATGACGCTATTGCTATGTGTTCAGAGATGCATAGCATAAAAGATGCCGTGTATGAAAACAAACTAAAACTGGAGGGCATTGGCAAAGATTTCCAGTTTCAAGTGAGTCTCGACTGAAACATTCATGTGTCTGTGTTGTTTAACTGCTATAAAACTTGCTTTGCTGTAAAAACTAAAGTGCTAAATAAAGGTCACTTTTATGTCATTCACATATTTTTATTTGTAGGGAAGCGACACAAAAGGCTATTTCCTGCAAATAACACTGCAGAGTCTCGAGTGCTATGTGTACTTACTAGTATTCAATGCATATCTTCATGATCAGGTATTGCTGATATTTTATTATCTTATAATATGGCATATTTTGAATCATTTAGTATTATCAGCTACCTCTTTCCATCTCTGTAGTATCCACAGGCATGTCCTCAGAGTTTCAGTCAGTGGATGTGTATGAACGCTTGGATCTACAGATTGCTGGCCAGCATGGATAGCTCAGAACTTTCAGCACCAGCAAACCTTATATCTAATGGGACTCGTGTTCTGGTAAGGGCTTTAGGACTGCACATATGCATTAGCTTGGTCCAGCCTGAAAAATGAAAATGTTTTTTGAGAGATTTATGTGAAGTTGATGTCATATTTCATTGGTGATTACAAATTTGACATTTCATCGTAAGATTGCCGAAACAGTTTTGGTGAATTTGATGTTTCCCCATTCAAAGAGATGGGAGCTGCACTTGCATGCATTTCAAAGGTGACTGTCGAGTGAAATGACTTGTCTGAAATGGACTTTGATGTTCTATGTTTGTGGTGATGACATAGAGATGAAATATTATAACAGACAAAATGTTCAGTGTTATACCTGATTATGTTTACTTGCATAATTTTTTTATATTTTTTCTTTGTCTTTGAATTGACATATCAGATCAATTCAAGCAAGAAAATGAATGTCTTTCTAAAAGTCAAGTCAAGTCACCTTTATTTATATAGCGCTTTTTTACAATGTAGATTGTTTCAAAGCAGCTTTACAGTGGTCACAGGAAAAACAATATAAACAAAGTTTGTTTGGCTGAACAGCAGCCCCAAAAGAGCAGGCGAAACAATACAATTGATGAATTTTAAGTGTTAAGTTTCCCCATCTGAGCAAGCCATTGGCGACAGCGACAAGGAACCAAAACTCCGGCAGGTGACGTAATGAATGAAGAACAGAATGGAGAAAAAACCTTGCGAGAAACCAGGCTCAGTCGGGGGGACCAGTTCTCCTCTGGCCAACAGCCAAACAGTGCATGATTATTATATATATAAAAGCACACTCTGATTCTCATTAACATGAGATTTTGTTGGTCTGCTCTAATTAGAGGTGAACTGTGATCACCTTCTCTTTCTCCTATAGCACAGCAGATTCACTTAAAACATAGGCATGCACTTATGCACATAATAACCTCAATTATTTTATAAGGTGTCCAGTGAGTTTTTAGCAACGGATCTGCTCAGTTCAGCCAAGGAGATGAAAGTGGCCAATTTCAGACGTGTTTCCAAAATGGCTCTGTATGGAATGGGTCAGCCAAACTCTCAGGTAAATCCTTTCTGAAGCTAATTTCAGCAGCCCAGTCTTCTAAATTGTGACTGTCTGTACAGTCTAATATTAACTAATCAAAGCTTGTTTGCGCCCATTTCAGGCTCTTACTGTTGTGATGTCCTACCTAACAGACCAGAGGCGAGGGCACTCCACAATCCTCTGGCTGAATCTGCAGGAGGAGCTTGTGCTGGAGGCAAATGGACAAATGTTCACCCCGCGAGAGCCAGGCTGTCTGGAACAGCCTATTCCAGTCTGTGTTCAACATCCACATCAGCTCCAGGTGCATTTATGTTCAGGGCAGATCTGGTTGTAAGCACAGGTTACCTGCAAGGCACTTCTGCTGCACCTCTGATAGTGGTGCCATTTAGGCTGGCTGCAGAGTTGTCAACACATTATTAATGATTTGCTCCTTTAATCTCAGGACATCTCTGGGTAGTACGTAGGAGCACGTAGTAGAACCAGCATGTATTATCAAATTCTGGATTTATATGACTTGACCTGACTAAGTTGTTGTAGGTACAGCATGCATACTATGTGCAATGAAATACAAAATACAGTTCAATACAACTGGTGATTGTTACGGCACAGAGACAAATGGGGTATTTATTGATAATCAAGAAGCTCAGTGATCAGAATGATGGCAGTGATTAGTGGAACACATAGAATAAAGAACTGGTGAAGGTGAGTAGTGGTGTGGAGACTAAGAAACACATAGGGTGCACTTGGAGACACAGGATGAGATGTTGAGAGACGTGCGAGTAGGTAAGTAGCTTGTCGTTAGGGATTGCGGCAGTGAGACCATATACTTATAGTGCAACTGGACGTTGACTGAGGTGTGAGGTGAGTATTTTTCGAGTAAGTGATGAGTGTTCAATGAGGTGCAGGTGCTGGTGATCAGTACTCAGATGATAGGGAGCATAGGGCGTGGTGATTGAGCCTGGCAGATCCGTACAGTTACACCCATAGATATAGACTACTGTTCAAAAGTTTGAGGTTAGTAAGATTTTTTAAATCTTAGTAAAATAAGTATTTTATGCTCACCAAGGCTGCATTTATTTGATCAAAAATTAAATCAAAATATTGTCATATTCTTGCGATATAAATTTATTTAAATAAAAAAAGATTCCTGTGATTGGCAAGGCTGAATTTTCAGCATCATTACTCCAGTCTTGGAGTCTCATGATCCTACAGAAAGTATTCTAATATGTAGATTTGTTGCTCAAGAAACCAATTTTTATTTTTACCACTGTTGAAAACAGTTGTGCTTCTAAATTTGTTTTTCATAATTTTCCAGTGAATAAAAAGTTCAAAGAAACTTAATTTGACACAGAAATCATTATGATGTAGGTGAGTCACTCAATCAATAATAACATTTTTTTTATTACTCTTTATTGACATTTGCATGAGCTCTTATTAGTGAATTAAAATTATATGTTCAAAAAGAAACACTGCTATAAATGTATTTACCTGTAAAACATTAAATGCTCCCGTGTGCAAAATTATATGGAGCAGAGTGGGCAAAACACGATGCTCCACATTGAAAATGTAGAACTTGCTGCATTGGTCTATGAACCTGAGAAGTTTTAGCAATGGTAAATGGTCATCTCTACAGGAAATGGAGCTGGCACTGAAGCAGGATGTCCTGAGATGTGAGAAGTGGTTGGAGGTGATTACAGAGCAGGATAAACAGATGAGGATGTTTAAGAATTGTCACACCATAGAAGAGCTTTTTATCCATCAGAAGACCATTCATCCAGGTCTCAGCTACCAACGGATTCCCCTTTCTGACTGCTGTGCACCTAAAGAAGAGGCAAGACATTATGAAGTACACTATAAAGCATGGTATGAATTTGACACTTTAGTTGAAATGGTCTCTTCCTCAGGTTTTTGACCAGATGTTGGAGGCCATGAAGAGTAGTCTTGCTGAAGACCCAACTTGTGCTTTCATCTTTAACTGTCATGATGGAAAAGATCGAACTACTGCAGCTATGGTCATTGCCACTCTTACCCTGTGGCACATTAATGTAGGTCATTTTTTGCTATCGGCTGTTCAAGTGGAAATTAAAGTATTCACCTGCAGGATATTAATTAGATGAAAAATGTCTGAACTGAGCTCAAATCAGTTTCATAAACCTGACCCGTTTTCCTGCAGGGCTTTCCTGATTGTGAAGAAGATGAGATTGTAAGTGTTCCAGATGCCAAGTACACCAAAGGAGAGTTTGAGGTACACTATGAGATAATGTTTCTTTGAATTTAATAATGACTTTAACCATTAACCATCCTGTGATCTTCATCATGCAGAACATATATATGGGATGAATTATTGGTTCAGTGACATTTTAAACCTAGAAAGCAGAGGGAGAAAAACAATTCCTGACTGATCTGTCTGTAGAATGAGGCAGTAGGCAACAGGCAGTCCTGCTCCTCCAGGATGGCACATCTGTATGTGCTGCTGTTAGGTAAGGGATGAAATCCTTAGAGCCAGAGCCAGAGCCATTGTCAGTCCTTATACTAGTGCATTGGGCCCTGGCTTCCTCCAGGTGCATGATTGTGCCTGGCCTCATGTGGCTAGAATATGTATTTAGATGATGAAGGCATTGATGCCATTGACTGGTCCTCATGTTCCCCTGACAAATGAACAAACTAAATTCAATTGTGAACGTCTGGAACATTATGTATCAGAGCATCCAAAGCTGCCAAGTAGCACCACAGACTGTCCAGGGGCTCACTGATGCTCTGATCCAGGTCTGGGAGTATATTAGATCCCCCAGGACTCCATCTGCCATCTCATCAGGAGCATGTGCAGACATTGTTGTGAGTGCATGCACACTACTGACTTACATTATAAGCTGCTGTGATGAACTTCACGCAAGCTGGATCAGGCCTGTAACTTCAGTTTTCTACATTGTTTTTTGATATGATTTTGAATTCAGCCCTCATTGTGTTGATGATTTTAGTTTCCATTTACTGTTCTCACACAGTTTTGTTCTTAACAAATTATAGAATGTATATAAATAAAGTGTATATAAATATTTCATTAATTGAGAGACAATGTGTGACTTAAGTGTTCCCTTAATTTTTTTATGAAGTTTGACCCATGTGTGTATTCCCATGGTCACACCAGGTGGTGATGCAGGTGGTAAGGGTGTTACCTGATGGCCATTGTGTAAAGAAAGAAGTGGATGCTGCACTAGATGTTGTTAGTGAGACAATGACCCCCATGCATTTCCATTTACGGGAAATCATCATATCCACTTACAGACAGGTAAAGTGGGAATTTTTATTTGTGTGTGTGTGTATGTGTGTGTGTGTGTGTGTGTGTGTGTGTGTACACAGTGATCCCTCGTTTATCGCGGTTAATGTGGACCAGAAATGTGTGGGTACCAGAATGTTTAAAATATGTATATTTATACTTTAAATATATTTTTATTAAATCTATTTAATTATAAAACCTTAATATTATACATTTACTCTCTCTCATACGATACGTATTATGGTGCTCTACACTCATCAATGACAGTAGTATCTTGAGACTTGACTCCAGTAATTATGACGATGACAGACCTGTGTGGTTCAATGAATTTCATGATGATGGTGTTACTGCACTGGTATAATGAGGCCTTTAAATCAGTTCGGGAAGCGCCTCATCATCAGATATCGGCACTGGATCATCAACATTTGCTTCTGAGAGAGGCGAAGAGGCTCCCACTCCACTCGTGCTCTCATTCGTCGATCTCGCGCCGGGAACCAATCACGTGCCTTGTCTGAGTGCCCGTGGGTGTGTCCAAAGCCTCTGAGAGAGTTTGTCTCTTTGTCTGGCATTCTGGGAAACCGTTTCTCTCGCATCACGATGAAGCAAAGCTGCTTTCCGCAATACGGCTGCCGATATGGCGGTACTTTTGAATTTATATTTATTTTATTTTTGAAAAATCCGCTATGCACTGAGGCCGCGAAACTTGAACCACGAAGTGGTGAGGGATTACTGTATATATACATATACACACACACAATACAACATACAATTTTCTCATTTTTACTAATGCACTCAATGGGACCAAGAGATTAACGGCAGTTGCATTGCCTCTGAATGTGCATTAGGCGAAAGCACTCTGAATATGTTTAATTTGAGACTGGAAAAACACGAAGGCCTTGAAAACAGCGGCATAAATGAGCAGAGAGCTTTTAGAAAGACTGCTTTGAAAAACCCAGCGGATAGTTATTATGGTCCAAAACTGTATAGTTTTATCTTTTGAAGTATGTACCGATTCAACTCATTTGGATCACCTACATGACGATCGTTATGTAACAAATTATTGCGGTAGCATGAACCACGTTTCTGCAAGATTTTGCATTTACCGGCAAGTTTGGAGGCACAGCTCCCTCATTCTAAATAAATTGTATCATTGTTTGCATCTTCTTTTTTGCTTCTTTTTGATTTGTTACTTAATTGACATTATATACAGTGAGGACTACACACTGAAAGTCTGGGCTTTCTGTTCTTTTTTCCCCCTTTTTTAAACTTTAACCTGTGAAATTATATTAATGTATATATTTTTTATAAATAATTAGTATGTAATGAAACTGGTATTTTCACCTGCGGCCTCTTTAGACCTTCTGAGTTTAGACCTTTCTCTCTCCTCAGATTAAGATGGCTAAAACGGAGGCTGATGCTCGGTGGTTGCGGTTAAGGAGCCTACAGTACCTTGAGCGCTACATTTATCTCATCCTGTTTAACTGCTACCTCCATCTGGAGAAGAAAGACTCCTGGAGACGACCCTTCAGCCAGTGGATGTACCAGGTAAAGCTTCAGGAAAATAAACAAATCACATGCAAGCTGTTTTTATGACAGTGTATCGTAATTGACAGAGCTAATATTTTCTTTCTGAATTGTGAAACAACTCAATTGAACATAAAATATATTTCAAATGTTTTTTATAAAATGTTTTTATTTAAAACTAAAAAATATATTTTTAACTAAAATAATTATTTATTTTATAATTTATTGTTATAGAATTCAGAGCTCAATTATATCATACCTTATGACCACATTTTCAGTCATTTCAGTGATCTAGTAAATATGCAGAATCTTAAATATTTCTCATTCATTTTTTATCAGTGTTCGAAGTGGGCTGATATGCAGTAGCATACTCTTACTTTTCCCTGCATACTGGCACTCCTCACATGTTGCCAGTACCAAGGGTTTTAGGCCGTTTGTCTACCCAGACCTTTTTCTACTGTTGTTTTTTGTTTTCAACACACAGACAATATAATCATCAGATATTCACACAATTAGATTTGGAAATAGGCAAAGTAAAGATATCCTGTCAACTATTTTTAAACCCAGCCAGTATAATCATACAGTAATGAAAGTATGCAATATTTAACTAATATATAACAACTGCAACTTTCCAATGTGTAAACTATATGATTCACACATTAAAAATCCAGCCTGAACTCAGGCACAACCTACATATTTTTAACCGTATTATTCTATGCCTACCGCGTTTTTCGATTGATATTTGCATGAAGTCGAGAACTGCCCAATCTTTTGACACTTTCGGCCACTCTCAATTTCTCGGTCTGCTGTCAATTTCACAATGTGCCGCACAAGCGTGAAGTTCAACTTCCATAGAAATTACTTGAAAACTTTTGCTCTGCTCCATGCCAGTGGAGTTGCACCGTTGAGCTTGGTTTATGGTCAGCGATTTTTGTCCAATTAGATTTGTACATACTTTTTAAAGAAACTAGAGAAGATATAAAGTGAAACTGGTGATGGTTCCGACTTTGGTGATGACTCGAAGTTTCTCTTCCCTTATTTCCAAGCTCACATTTTGGATAAGTCCAAGTGAACCCTGCTTGACTCATGAACAGTGAAGACTGAAGAACCATGTGCTTTGAGAAACTGTATCTCATACATATTGTAATCTACCATCTGCAGTGTCCTCCCAGCATTGTCTTGTTATTCATATGTCTCATGTCATGATTATAAACAAGCTTAGTATGTGTCAGGAGACACACTGGTGACTGAAAACTTTGTCTCTTTCATTCGTGGATTATTTTATTTCCTTAGAATCCTTTTTTGGCAGAAAGTTATTTTCATAATATTTTTTGTGCTGATTTTCCATATTCTATTTCAGGTAAATATACATCAGCCTATTGTGTTTTTATATTTGTTTGTGAGGCAGTGACAGCTGTAGTGAAATACTCCCAGGAATATCCTGCATATATGATTTAAACAGCCAACATTGCTGTTCCAAATTTACAGGAACCTTGCCTCTCATAAGTCATAGTGCGATTGAGGCTGTAAATCATTACAAAGATGGGAACAAACAGATTTTATTAATGGATCTTGTCACTTATAATCATCAAACTACTCATAACTCTGTTGTTTCATGGTATCATAGCTGTTCGTTTTCCCGAACTCAATAGACAATGAGTTGGCAATAATGAGAATTTATTTAAATGGTAATAGTTTGTAACATAAATGTTTTTTTCTGTTACTTTTGGTTCATTTAAAGCATCTTTGCCAAATAAACTAATCAAGACTTATGAAAATTACTTTTAAAGCTTGTAAAGCTTGCAGTAAACCACTCTTAAATATGTTCAGAAAATACAGATATGTAATACTCTCCCTTAAAGAGCCTTTCAATAAACGGTTCTTAAAAGAACAATTTTTCCTAGTGTGAAAAACATTGTGCTGATCTAAAGCACCAGTTTCCATTATAAAGATAATTTTGTGCATGGAGCCATCAGTGCCGATAAAGATGTTGTACTATTATTTATCACTCCTTTTCATTTTTAAGTGTTTGAAATGCATTCATGTGTTTCGCTGGTTTGCAGGTAGCAGCTAGAGCTGGTATCTATGCCATCCTCAACCGTCTGGGCTTTTCTGAGTTTGAGAACCCTGATGACTCTCCGATGACCAGGCTCCGTTTCCGCTGGCTCCCACACAGTGTCCAGTCTATTCCCATGCGAGGAGAACTTATTTAGACCGACACAAAATGTCGAACTGACCGAATACTGACTCACATTTCATGAGGTTTTTTTATTACAATTTCTGGTCGACTCATTAAATCAAGAAGTGATTTAATGCATCCTCTTATCTTATTCACATTTTTGGCTATCTTTGGCTTTGCAGTGTTATGTTTTGCCCTTAAAAAAACATAAGACAACAAACACAGAAGATTGATAGCCTAATAAACCACATATGAATGCAAATAAAAGCTTTAATGCTGACCTTTAAAAGGTACTTTTGCACACTGCAGTATATTAAAGATTAATTGATATTTGTATTCAAGTGGTAACCCTTTTTATACATATTTATAGAACTATTTGCTTCAATATATCATTACATAAAACAGTTGTGTTTTTGTACATTAGAGCCCATTAGGAATTATTTAGTAATGCTGTTCAGTTAAATGAGCTAAATGGAAGAAAATAAAACACTGCTTGATTTTTTTTTTTTTTTTATTATTATTATTATTATTATTATTTTATTTAATAGCCTGAAGTTTTAGATTGAACAAACTGAAGTCATTGATGTTATTTACTTCCTCCTCCTGCTTGCTGCTACCTTGGGCAGTCAATAAGTCTGGAAAATGTCAGAATTAAAATTACCGGTAGTTTAAAATTAGGCCAATACACTTACTGAAGTTCGACAGGTTTTATTTTGCAATAATGGCCAGCTGACCATTATCTTAATGACACTATTGACCAATCATTGTCAACTATATCATGTAATAATGAAAAGATAAAAAATGTAGAATTAGAATGCAAAGTTGTGTAATCCTGTACACTGTCTATGACATAAAATTTGATCATACTTTTTTGTCTTTGTCCTCATTCTTGAACTTTCGTCATTGAAAGTGTGGTAGAAATTCTCCTACACGCCTGACATAAGTTAACTTGGGACATCTCCTAATTGACATCAGCTGAGTCGGGCAATATCTCGTCTCCTAGGAACTCTATCACTTGGGAATAAGGTCTCTAGTATTCCACTAACTTGCTGGCAAAGCAACATTTTTTTCTTTTTTTATTACTTCAGCTTGCCACTCAGGTCATAGGGTTATTATATTTAGACAGCCGTGTAGCCCCCATCCGTTATTTCAACACACTAACTTTGTACATTTTGTTCTCAAAAGCATTCAAATGTTAAACATGCAAGAAAAAGTTATGTTAGTTATGATTGATTAAAAATGTCCTTCACTAAAGGAAAGTACATGGAGAAACAACTTCATAGTCTTTTAGGCACAGAATGTCCCTTGTTTCTCTTCCCTTATTTCCAAGCCCACATTGTGGATAAGTCCAAGTGAATCTTGCTTGACTCTCATGAACAGTGAAGACTGAAGAACCATGTGCTTTGAGAAACTGTATCTCATACATATTGTAATCTACCATCTGCATTGTCCTCCCAGCATTGTCTTGTTATGCGTATGTCTCATGTCATGATTATAAACAAGCTTAGTATGTGTCAGGAGAACCAGTGCTTCACTGCTGGGGACTGAAAACTTTGTCTCTTTTGTTCATGGATTATTTTATTTCCTCAGAATCCTTTTTTGACATAAGTTATTTTCAGAATACATTTTTTTTGCTGATTTTCCATATTCCATTTCAGGTAAATATACATCAGCCTATTGTGTTCTGTTTGTGAGGCAGTGACAGCTGTTGTGAAATACTCCCAGAAATATCCTTCATATATGAAACATTGCTGTTCCAAATTTACAGGAACCTTGCCTCTCATAAGTCATTGAGGCTGTAAATCATTATATGGGAACAAACAGATTTTATTAACGGATCTTGTCATTTATAGTCATTAAACTACTCATAACTCTGTTGTTGTTCCAGGGCGTCATAGTTGTTAATTTTTCTCAATGTTTCTTCGTGACACAGTCTAGAGTATAGTTGTCCAGTGAGGAGTCCTGCACTTTCGGTTCACATCGCTTTAAGGCATAATGTAATAGAGAACATTGACAGTCGAAATTCTCAGCTCTGAATTCATTGTTAATTCATTGCATAAGGAAAGGCCTGAAGCTGAGGATTTGACTTGAATTATATATATATATATATATATATATATATATATATATATATATATATATATATATATATATATATATATATAGGATATTGCTAATTATGTATATTTATATACAGAAAAACAAGTTACCCATATTCTCGATTGGACAAATAGATACAATGAACGTTGGTTTCAGAAATGTACATTTGTCAATAATACAATTATTACATCATAGTTAGTTATCAATTTTAGGAAATAGATTGTCTTTCTGGCTAAGAAAGAATAACTTTTTCCTATTGCCTATAGCAAGGTAGTAGCTTTATAGCTTAGTGAATCATAATGTTGGAGTTCCTTGATTTGTGAGTGATAAACACAAAGACAATAAAGTGTGGCTATAATGGTTTAATGAACAAAACTACTGGTTTGACTACATACACTGAATACACTAAATGGGAAATGCCTATTCCGTTTAGATTAAAACTAATGAGAGAGAATTTCATCAGATGACTAATTGCTTCAAGTGTTTTCTCTTCTGTAGTCAACCAATGAAACACCTACTTCCTTTTCTGTGGTTAGATTTTAAGGTGCTGATTATTTATACTCGCACAGTAATGATCCTCATGCATGTTCAACAATGAGAAGCACTTTGATACTAAATTTATTCCAACCCCTTGAAGGCTCGTTATAATATTATAGCATTATTAATGCAAGTACAAGTGCACAGCAAACTCTCATTAAATGAATCTGGGAAATTAATGTATAAACAGAAAATTTGCTTCATATAAAAAAAAGAAAATGATTTAATGATCTGCTCTTGTAGTTTACAAGATATCCATTGAGGTTTAGAAAATCTCAGAAATGACAGAAATCTCATGCTCCCATGATCCCTTTAGGCAGTGGAGCAGGACCTAAAGTTTCACAGATGTCTTCTCATTAGTGCTGAGGTTTGTTGATGCCCCCAAACTGCTCTGTGGCAATATACAACAGAGAGCATAGTAAATAATCCAATGTTGTGCTCTGATATCCAAACCTCATTCAGTGGTAATTGGCAGTTAATCTAACGCATGAAAAGATATGTATATATATATATATATATATATATATATATATATATATATATATATATATATATAATATATATATATATATATATATATATATATATATATATATATATATATATATATATATAATGTTATTTGTACATCTGCAATGTCATGATTAAGAATAATGTGTAATTTAACTATTAATTATTGTCTTTCCTTAGATGTCCAAGTTTCATCATCCAATTCTGAGGAAAATGTACATTGCATTGTGAAATATTATTGCAAATAAAAAAAAAACAGTTTCTATTTTAATATATATATATGTGTAAAAAATTATTCCTTGACAATTGACAGTCAGTCATTGAATTTTCTTATTATCATCAATGTTTTTCTGCTAAATACAATCATGGCCAAAATTGTTGGCTCCCCTGAAATTTTTCCACAAAATGTAAATATATATATATATATATATATATATATATATATATATATATATATATAATGCTTGAGATAATCCCTCACTGATTACAAAGTAGTTTTTTTATGCTGTCCTATATCTCAAGAAACTCTATTTGGATTTACATGGCGTTTAACATTAATAAAAATAATTTTAAATAAAATAAATATAATAATAATAATTACTATTTCGTTATTTTAAGTGTAGTAATGTAAATGTAAGTTGAAACGTAAACAAATAAAAAATAAGTCAAAGTTTAATAAAAATGTGCTAATGTCTCATTGTCCACACTGGTGAGGTGTCTACCTAGACAGCAACAGCATGTTTGGTCGTTCAGTCTCGGTCCGAGTCTCTGACGTTCAGGACAGACTGTGGTGTGTGTTGCGACCGCAACTCACTGTAGGTGTTGAGACAGTTGATGTGTCGCATGAAATAATCCGCATCCAGGGATTCGGGAGCTGCAGCTCGAGTAGTGAAGAAGCACTACACCGACTAACCGTCCGCCCTTTGCAAAACTTTGATTTCTTTCGGCCAATTTTAAACCAAGCTTTATTACATGGGGAATATGAAGATTACTCCTGAAGTGTTGGAGCAACTACTTCAGTTTTACAATCTTACTCGTCGGGAGTTTATTGAGACGTACCATATTCAGCCGTTGGTTTACATCCCTGAGTTACCCGCCACCGCCAAAACTACGTTTGTTGTAGTTTACACGGTGATTTTTCTCCTGGCTCTGATTGGCAATAGTATGGTTGTGTATATTGTCTTAAGAAAGCGCGGGATACAGACTGCCACAAATATTTTCATCTGCTCTCTAGCCGTCAGCGACCTTCTGATATCTTTCTTCTGCATCCCATTCACTCTGCTACAGAACATCTCCTCTGAGTGGCTGGGGGGTGAGTGCCATTTCTAAAATTATTTTATTATAAACCAAAGTTAGTAAGGCTGTTCTGTTTACTTTTGACAGCTATACGCAACACTGAGGGTTTGTTTCATTCCAGTGAATTAGGCTGTTCTTTTGCAGATTACAAGGGTTAAATTTGTCCTAAATGACAAAAATGATAAATATTTTCCAGCTTATAAACTTCATTTAAAACACAGATGCCAAGTTCTTTAATGTTTTTTCATCGTTTTAAAATGATTTAATTTAATGACATTTACACGTTTCTTTTTTGTTTAAGCCCCACACAAATTATTATGTCCGTGAAAATTGAGGTTTAATTGTAGTTATCCATGCATTTTTGAATAACTGGACAAATGTGAGTGAATCGGTTCTGACTGTGAATAGTTACTGACTTTGTTGAGTTATAATTAAAGATTTGCCTAAGCAACAGATTGTCTCTCATGAGTTTAACTCTTTAAACGTTTACTTGTTTGTAGGTGTGTTGGTGTGCAAAACTGTCCCATTTGTTCAGACCACTGCTATTGTGACGGGCATCCTCACGATGACCTGCATCGCTGCGGAGAGATACCAGGGGATTGTACACCCTCTGAAAATCAAAAGACAGTGCACCCCACAAAGAGCATACCAAATGCTTGGTACATAGTTCTGAGAAGCCATTTGCCTGTTTAATTTTTAATGTTTTCCATTTTCAGGTTTAATTTGTTTTTTCAGTATTTGATCATGCATAATATGAATTACTAATTAAAGCATAAAGCATCTCAATACTAGTGTTTTCATTCTCTGTTAGCGGTTGTCTGGATTGCAGCCATGGTGATTGGATGCCCAATGCTCTTTGTTCAACAATTAGAGGTACTGCTCAGAATCTATTTTTTATTATTATTATTATTTATTTTTGGCTGAAAATATCCAATTGAACCTTTTTTAATTCAAAACATCCCAGCCAACTTGTTCAAACACTAGTTACCATTACAAACTTGAGTATTCCAACATGGTTAACTTGTTAAATGCTGTCAGGTGCCGTCTGGTTCAATTAAGGCAAAAAAGTATATACTGTACAAACGTTTGGCGGTCAAAAGTTTGGAATAATTTATATTTTTAAAGGTTTTTTAAACAGTAATACTGTCAAATACTGTCATAATACCTTTCCTGTAGCTCGGTAGAGCTTTGGTGCTTACAACGCCAAGGGTTTGATCCCATGGAAAGCAAGACCTGATTCAATGTGTGTGTTACTTTGGATAAAAGCGTCTGCCAAATGCACAAATGTAGAAATATTATTGCAATCTAAAATATACATTTTCTTTTTGTATACATTTTAAAACATAACTCAGAGTTATTCATTGTAACTCATTCAGAGTCACGTGATCCTTCAGAAATCATTCTAATATGCTGATTCGGTCATTTGGTAACATTTCTTAAAAACAAACATTTCTTTATCTGTTTACGGTTTACTTGTGTCTGTGGTTCCATGAAGAATCTTTGACATGCATGGAACCTTTACACTGCACAAACCATGATACACTACTATTTAAAACTTTGGGTAAGGTTAAATTAATAATTTTATTCAACAAGGACTCATTAAATTGATTCAAGTGACATTAAAGTCAATTATAATGTTACAAAAGATTTCTATTTAGTATTTTTTAAATTTCTAGTCATCAAAGAATCCTGAAAAACAATTTTTTTCACAGTTTCCACAAAATATTTCCAGCAAAAACAATATTTATAATAAACCACTATTCATATTTGGGCACCAATAAAAATGACAATTACAATTAAGCTCTAAATCACCATATTAGAATCATTAGAATTTCTGAAGTGTGACACTGAAGACTTGAGTAATGATGCTGAAAATTCAGCTGTACCATCACGGGAATAAATTACACTTTAAATTCTATTAAAATATGAAACTGTTATTTTAAAATATAATAATACTTCACAGTATTAATTTTTTTACCATGTTTCTGATCAAATAAATTCAGCCTTGGTGAGTATAAAAAACTTATTTCAAAAACATTAAAACATCTTAATTATTCCAAACTTTTGACCATCGGTGTATATATTTCAAGTGTGGTAACCCATACTAAGAATTTGTTTTCTGCAATTAACCAATCCAAGTTAGGACCAATCCAAGTTAGCACACACACTAGGAGCAGTGAGTAGTGAACACACACACAAACTACAAACCGTGGACACACAACCGGAACAGTGGGCAGATATTGTTGCTATATCGCCATTGACTTGCTCAAGGACATCCCAGTCATTCCCTGCCAGTATTGAGAATCAAACCTGCAACTTTCGGGTTGCCAGTCGGATTCTCTACATTTAGGTCACGGTTGCCTAACTGTAGACTTTTCATATTCTACTTGTTTCAAATCCCAAATCTCTTTCCCTCTGTGTATAGGTGAAATATGACTTTCTGTATGATCTCCATCATGTATGCTGTCAGGAGCGCTGGATCTCGAGTGCCAACCGGAAGCAGTATGCCACCTTCATTCTAGTGTTCCTCTTCCTTCTGCCACTTGCGACCATGATGATACTTTACACCAAAATTGGCATTGAGCTCTGGATTCGCAAACAAGTTGGGGACTCCTCAGTTCTCAATGCCATGAACCAAAGGGAGGTTAGCAAAATATCCAGGTAACTATATTTATATATATATATATATACACTATATTTATTTAAATATATATATAAGTATATGCTTTTCAGCATAAACTGTATATGACTGACTCTGATCTAAATGTCTTTCTTGTTTTATAATGTTTTCTTTTTAATAAATAATGGACTGCTAATGATTACACTTATTATGTAATCCCCCCTCTAAATGCAACAGAAAGAAGCGAAGGGCCATAAAGATGATGGTCACCATTGTTGTGCTGTTTACTGTCTGCTGGGCACCTTTTCATACAGTACACATGCTGTTTGAGTACAGTAAGTAGATCAAAGTGTCTAATCAAATATCTGTTAGAGTGTGTCTTCTTTCAAATTTCAGCTTTGCTTTCTTTTTTCCAGGTTACCTGAACAAGAAGTATGATGACATCACAATCAATATGATTATTGCTGTTGCACAGGCCATAGGTTTTTCAAATTCTTTCAACAATCCTATTGTCTACGCTTTCATGAACGAGAACTTCCAGAAGAACTGCATCTCCACTCTTTCCCTTTGCATTAGGAGATCCAGTCATCATGTAGTTGTGAAGGACACATCGAAAGTAACCTTTTTTAAGTCTGCCAGACAGGAAGAAGACCTTGCAGTTATGCCCAGAATACATGTAGTGGATCAGGTGCAATCTGCAAGATCAAACATGCAAACATCTTTGTCATTTCTGGAGGGGAACCTTTGTGATGAGAGCAATAGAGTGCATGCAAAGTGTATTAGAGAATAATAAATATAAATATAATATTGTGGTCAGTAAGAAAAAAAAAGAAGTCTCATGCTCATCTGGGCTGCAAAAATACAGTAAAAACATCAATATTTTTCTATATTACAGTTTAAAAATGTTTCCTTTCTTTACTTATTATCAATGGTGAAAATGGTATACTTTTTTCAGGATTATTTGATGAATGGAAAAATCAAAAGAATAGCATTTATCTGAAAAATGAAATCTTTTCTAACAATGTAAATGTCTTAACTGTTACTTTTGATTAATTTCATGAATCCTTGCTGAGTACAAAAAAAAAAAAAAAAACTGAGCCCAAACTTTTGAAAGGTAGTGTATATGTAATACAACATAGGCATATTATAATATAACAGAAGAATAGAGCAATTTAGAGGTTTCCAACACAATGACAAACCATTAAACAAATACATTTGAAAATGTTATGTCTTTGCTGTGTAATAAAATGTGGTGTCTGAAAATTCACCCATAAGATTTCTGGGTTACACTTTATTTACCATATACATTTACATTTATAGCACATATTCACCTGTAAATGCTGTTTATAGACACCTGTAATTAAATTTATAGCACACACTCACCTGTTATAGTTACAACCATCTGTATATTTATATTCATTGTACATATTACCTGTAAATCCTGTGCATCTCCATATCCTGCACTTATGCAACCATTGTATATATCCTGCACTTGCTGCTATTGCACTTCTGGTTAGACCCAAACTGCATTTCGTTGCCTTGTACCTGTACTTGCGCAATGACAATAAAGTTGAATCTAATCTAATCTAATTTTAAGGTGTGGGGTTAGTTGCATGTAATTATGCATAATTTATAGTTAGTTCAACAGTAACATGTAACAAGGACACTGTAAAATAAAGTGTTACCGATGTCTGCATATGGCAAGGGCCAGAGGCAAGCACTGTTCAGTCCATCACAGGACTCTCACACACGCAGGCGGTTTTCACTCAAATTCACTTTACCTGCATGTCTTTGGACTGCGGGGGAAACAGGAGTACCTGGAGGAAACCCACGCTGAGAACATGTAAACTCCACACAAAAAAGGTCTCTTGGCCCTGCCAGGGCTCGAACCAGGAACATTTACTTACATTTACATTCATGCGTTTGGCAAAAATGCCAACAAAAGCGACTTGAATTGCATTAAAGGAACACATTGACATTCTAATGAGTTCAGGGACCACTGAGCCACTGTGATGTGGCAAGGATATATTTTTTTGTCTTTTGTCATTCATTGTCAATTTGAATAACTGTATATATATATTGTAGGAGCTTTGACAGTGCTCCTCCTGTTCCTCCTCACACAAAGGATCGGATGCAGCTGGGATGTTGCCCTTCTATATCCCTGTCCAGCTCTCCTTGTGTAATGGCCTGTCTCCCAGTATCTCCTACATGCTCTTGAAACTGTGATGGGTCACATAAAAAACCTCCTTGACAAATCAGTCAGTAAGAATAATGAGAGAACCATTATCTATGGCCACCACCTGCAAAACCATTCCCTTTTGGGAACTTCTTGTTGTCACGTTTATTTGCACCAAAGCAGGTGAAACTCATTCACAATCACTTGTGCTTCCTACTCAGACAGATTTACATTCCTGAAGTTTCACTGACTTGAAACATGAGTGTTATACTGTGATGATTACATTTTTCCTCAATTGTTTGAGTAGTGTATATAAAATCAATCTCACTCACTGTAATAGTTACTCAGTTTGATACTGAATTACAAAACACACAAATACAACAAGGAGATTAGTGTGAAAATAAAATGTGTGTGTATAAATATAAAATTGATCTTTAAGCTTGAGGTCTGAGGTCATTTAATAGTGCATGACTGACATCTAGATGTAGAGAATTGGAATTTCATAACAATTATTGGAATTAGTCAGCACTACATAATGTTCACTACATAGTGAGGATTATTTACTGTTAATTTAGTGTCATTCATATACTATTATATTTATTATTATTAAATTATTTATTTTTTATATTATATATTTTATATAGATTTTTTATATCCATCCATTTGTATATATCGATTTATCTATCTACATAATGTGCACTAAATAGTGTACACTTCTTAGTAGATACTAAGAAGTAAATGGTGCATGATTGAGCTTTTCTGTAGCTCAGTCAGTAGAGCATGTAAGAAATATTAACATTTGACTGTTATTTATGTGACAAGTTAGTCCAGATAATTAGAACATTTTCATTTAATGCAGTCCTGCCTTACAAATGATAACTATGAATGAATTGGTCTGATAGTTATTATATTCACATATAACATTTTTTTCTCTCTCACTTTCACACATCACTTTCAGTATTATCTTTAAAGCTATTTTTAAATACAAATTTTATTTGGCGTAGCTTTTTAGTCAGGCAGTACCTCAGTAGCACCACTCAGGCATAATCTCGGACACCTACGGGTCCTTCTTTCTTTTCCTCGTCCCTTGAGCGAGCCGACGCCAAGATGGTGAGTCGACTGTGGCCAAATGATATTGAAAATCTGACTAAATCTTCATCATCCAACGATATTATAATGTCACTGTACGCGAAAAGCACATTACGGATGTATAATAATAAATCGAGACGTTCATTTAAAAGATATGATGTGTACAGGCCTATATTTTCGGAAAGATGATTGTGTGTCAGTTCTTACCATCGTGCTTCTGTTATACAGTGACTGAGAGCGTTACAATTTTATATTGTGAATATATATAAGCGTATCCGTAAACCTGATGTGGGTTTGAACCCAGTATTTAGCATTGAGCCAACCAAGCTAATTTAGCTTAGGCGCTAACCGTGGTTTCATGCTCAAATTGCAAGCGTGTTTTTTGTCACACTTTTTTAAAAAGATACTTACGTTTCATTTAGAACAATGCTAGTAAATACTACCCCGTTTGTAACGGCACAAGGAACTGTATAGAGTAAGAAATGTGGTTGTCAAAGTATTCTGCTCGTTGAGAAATGCCTTCCTGCAAGTTTACCATCAAGACAGCTCAATTCAGCTGCACCTCAATGTTTCATCTGTAAATATCTAGTGTGTTTGATCGCATTAAACTTTCATCCGATGTCTCTCTTTGCAGAACGATACAGTTACCGTCAGGACCAGAAAGTTTATGACAAACCGGCTGCTTCAGAGGAAGCAAATGGTAAATTGGTTTATAATTTTGTACGTTGGCGTACTGTAGTTTAGGTTTGTTTAGCATGTTTGTTCACTCTTTACAATTATTGTTTCAGGTTGTCGATGTCCTGCATCCAGGCAAAGCAACAGTCCCTAAGACAGAGATCAGGGAGAAGCTTGCAAAAATGTACAAAACCACCCCAGATGTGGTGTTCGTCTTCGGCTTCAAAACTCAGTTTGGTGGTGGCAAGACAACAGGGTTTGGCATGATCTACGACTCGTTGGACTACGCCAAGAAAAATGAGCCCAAATACAGGCTGCAGAGGGTATGCCACTGAATCATGTTTGTAGGGCTGCATGATTGATTGAAACAAAACTGTAATTCTAATGAGATTTACTAAATTGTAAGGGCTCAACTTTTATTTTTATATATATGTATGCTCCATCTATTGTGAGTTTGGGTGTCTTATGCATTTGGAGATACAACATATGCCAGATGTTTTCCCAAACCTGTTCTGAAAAGCTCTTATCCAGATGTTTTCAACGGAGCTATTTGTGCATTTTTTTTTTACCTAATTGGTTTTGTTTTTGAAAATTAAGACGGCCATAAGAATTGTATTTTGACTTTTGTACTTTAAACAAAATATGAATTTGGCTAACACATTATTATTCTAGTAAGTGTTTACAAAAGTAATCTCTTAAGTTTATAGTTGTTATATAATCACACAATGTTTGGTAAAATTGTTTAGCCCTACAAACACGCATTGCAAGCCTTAATTTTTTTTTATATATATTTTTTTTTTCTCCTCAAATCATGCAGCCCTAGCACTGCTAGTTAGGGCTGTAGTGACCCTTTCAGCTATTTTTAGAGTTGATTTAGAAATCTTAACATTTAGGGTGTGTGTTTGTCTCTTCTCCTCAGCATGGCCTTTATGAGAAGAAAAAGACATCCAGAAAACAGCGCAAGGAACGCAAAAACAGAATGAAGAAAGTTAGGGGCATCAAGAAAGCTTCTGTTGGTGCTGCTGGCAAGAAGGTAAGGCTCAGTTTTGTTTAATCCGTTCCTGTTTAGGATTTGGAGTGCTTTTGTTTCTGCTACCCATCACAGATGTTTTTGTCATCACTGTCTTGGTTATAAAATTTAACTTGTCATCTTTCCTCCTTTATCCAATGTACATCTGGCCTGTAGAAGGTAAATACTTTCACAAGTAGACTAACTGCTGTGGAAGGAAAGTCTGGAGTGATCTGAAAAGTTAACTCCAAACATTTAGCTGTTTTGCTGGCTAGTGCTATTGATGTCATTTGAAAATAATACTTCTAGGCAGCTGTATTTAATCCCACATGAGTAGAGAAAGTAGTGTGTTCACTAATAGTGAAGTGCTAGATTATGTAGTAATCTGTAGAAAGTTATATTGCAGTTGCAGGGTAGTTTTCCCCCACACATACCCAGCATGAGAGGTAGTATTTCAGAGCATTTCTAGAATTAGTTGAAAGTTCTAATTTTTGTCAATATTTTTTTTGCCCTCTTTTGCCTCCCTTGGATGTTAACAGAAGTAAAAGACTTAAGGTTTCAGGAGAAGGTAGAGTGGCAATCGGCATGGTGGGCTGATGTGATCCACTTTGACCAGTTACTTGAAGTGCTCCGCATGTTCAATCCTAATGCCTTACCCCACTTGCAGATATTTAAAAGATCCTGTGTTTCTAACACAGATAAAAAGGTCTTTTATTTCATGTACTTGAAATTGTTCCAGTCAACTTATTTAACTAAGTGACTATTAATGTGTAGTGTGCTGTGTGTGGTTAGAATTCACTCGTTTGAGGTAAACTAACCACTTGCCTGCATGTCTGCAAGTGACGATCCCCTGTAGTATTCAGAAACAACCTGTCCCTCAGTTGTACTCAACCTTGAAGTTTGCATTTCTCATTGATAAATGTGATATTTTGGTAGTTTGTTCGTAATAGTTTGTAGTTTAAGACTGTCGTAAAGTTGTATAAATCTCACTGCAATGTCTTTTCTTTCCTCTTACAGTAAGACCTCCAGGGAAGACCATCGGCCTGAAAATGTTCTTGTACTTTGTCAACAAATAAAATTTAAAAAAAGTGAATCCTCTGTCTTTGAGTGTTTAATCAGCAATGCAGGACTTGTTTTGCTTAAATGTAAAATAGCGTAAGACTCGTATGATTACAGATGTAAAATATAATATCTAAGCCTGGAGGAATTATTACTCTTTACAATACCAGCTATATGAGAAGTGAACCTAACAACAGGTATCAAGCGAAATCCTCAGCTCAATTTCACTCTCGACTGCCATCATAATTTGGGATATAAAAAGGAGTCACTTGTTTGATATTTTCGTTCTGATGCTTTTAGCTCTCGAAGTTCAAGGGAGCTTTATCGTCATTCCACTCATGATGTGGAGAAACACAAAGGAATAATGTTGTATGTCACAAGATTACGGTGCTACTTATGTAAACATATTAAACAAATGATGTAGGGGTTTGAACTCAGTCCGACAGAGCAGGATCTGGTACAGCCTGATTACAGGAGCTGTAGGAGACTTGGTGGCATCCTTCACCAATGCTGGGGGCTTTGTTGGAGCATCGCGTATGGAAATGTCGAGGAGGAGGGGGACGCCAATGATGCATTTTGCGTAAAGCAGTTTGGACTATGCAAACTGGAGCAGGTTGAGTGTGTTAGGGAGACTGGACTTGATGTGAGGCATTATCAACATCAAACACTTCACCATTATTGAGATCAGTGCTTTGGACAGGACACTGGTGACTACTTTGCTACAGGTATGATGGTGGTGGCCTTGTGGGGACAACCGCCTAGCTCAATGAGGTGTTAAAGATACTGGTTAAAACATCCGCTGTTCAGCACAGTTAGTACATGGGTAGTCAAGACTGGCAGCTGTGCATGGGTTAATCCTAGATGAGGTCTTTATGTTGACTGAATACAGACAGCAAAAAGTCAGGGAGGTGTGGGTAGTTTCTTTAGTTGTGGTGTTCTGCATTTCTAACAGTGACGAAGTGGTTGAGTGCGTCTGGTAGGGATGTCATCATATAGGCTGGTGGTAGGGACTTGTAGTCACTGATGGTCTGGATGGGTTACAGGCTGTGTTACTGCTGTCAGTGAGGTGATGTAGAATTTTTCATTATTATTTCAGACATTTTTGCTTGACCTGTATCACAAAATGTTAAAAAGTTTTGGGGTCAGTATGTTTTTTTTGGAAATACTGTTATTCGGCAAGGATGCATTAAGCAGATCAAACGTGATAGTAAAGACATTTAAAATAAATGCTGTTCTTCTGAAAATTCCACTAGTCAAGGAATACTAGGAAAAGTTTTCACAAAAATATTAAGCACTATCTCTATTTTTAACATTATGGAAAGAAATATTTATCGAGCCTAATCTTTGAAGAAAGTAATACAATTTCCATGACAGAGCCCTGTAAGATGTTTACGCTCATTATTATTGTAACGTTATGTGGTTTGAGACATAATTTAATTACTCTAATGAGACTCTCTAAACCATACGTCACGTGTGGCCTGACATGTGTGTCCAGAAAACCTGTGTTTGCACTTGTAACTAGTGTTGGGAACAGTATTTAGATTACTTTTCTCAAGTAATGCATTACTTTTCTTAAAAAAGTAAGTACTTAGTATATTAGTTACTTTTTAAGAGAGTAACACAATATTATAATGCATTACTTGTCAAAGTAACTTTCCCCAACATTGCTTGCAGCATGGTTCATTTGGTTTGAATGTGTAGCTTTTGAGAGCGCTCTGAAAGGAGGGTGGGATCTTATGCTTTCAAAGCTATCTAGCCTCTCCAATTGCATTTAAATGTTTGAATAGTACAAACTGAGAAGAAAAAAAGCCTTCCGAATTTGCCAGTCAACCTGAACTAACAAAGATTCCAGTGCAGAGGAAATGGCAGCTCTTCCTATAGATTTACTATTGCACTTCAGCCTGTCGTCAGTAGGCCAATACGAAAGAACCCAAACCATTGGTCTGGTGATCCTCAATCTGACAGAATGGGGTGGTGTACTTCAATCCAATGTGTGTGTGTGTGTGTGTATATATATATATATAAACTGTGTAGACAACTCAAGTCTTCATATGTGTCCATGCAATTAATTAGCAACACTGGCCTGTTCAAGGTCTTCTGATCTGGGGGAAGGGGGTGTTAACAGTCTTGTGCAAATGATGTCTGCAGGGTTCCCATGTAACCAGAGTAACCCAGGGCACCTGTCTGCAGAGAGCTGTGTTGGCCTAGTGATTTGTGATTCATAAAAACAGTGAACCAGAGGGGGAACTCTGAAGATTGTATGCCTCTTTGTGTTCCTTCCTCAGGGCATTGCATTTCTCCGAGAAATATTTTATTGACAACACAGGTGCATTGCGCTCTGATACAATATCACTGCATTATATGGTCTCATATTAGCCTACATTTGACGATGTAGATCAGACGATAGATCCGCTGTTGCTTTCAGTGTTTCTTTGGCATTTAGACTAAACCGACCCCCTCCAATAAAACTGTTGATCGGGGGCTGGAAAGCCGACATTTGTTCAACTATTATAGATTATGCAACTTTGCGTGCAAGACCCGTTCGGCATTTTTTGAAGAGTATTCCATTAGCGTGCCTGTAAAAGGCTATTAAATATGCACATAATCACAGTGGATAACAGCAGTGTTTCCCCAAGGATCTCAGAGGTTTGCATTGCATTTTAACATTTATTTGCCAGGCAGATGTCCTTACCTTGGGCAATATGAAGTAATTATATTGTGACGCTGCTTATGGCGGCGCTCTTTCCGCACATTATAATTTCTGTGCGAGGCAGATAATCTGTGTTACACCAGAACCTGATTGATTTCAAACCTTTCAGTCAGTCAAGGTCAACCTCTCTGTAACGTCAATCACTCCAAACCAAAAAGCCACTAAAAATGAATATTCAGTCGTCATTTTATCGCCTCATGTCATGTCAAACCTGTAGTCTATGCTTTTCCCCCCTTCTAAGCAAAACAATATTGAGTTGTTTTCGATAATGTTTTGGTTTGTGTACCGCAGAATAAAAATAGCAAGTACGGGTTAGCATTTCCAACGCAAACGACGACAGAATGTTCATTTTTAGGGGCTTTTAGGTTTGCAGTTATATTTTGTCTGCCCCTTTAAAATAACTGGACGTTCATGTTTTGCCCACTTAGCGGCGCTGTTTGCCTGGTTTTGCACCTTGACTCTTTGAAATAATCAGTCACACATACCACACACAAAAACACATTCCCTGTGGTGAAGCTGATTCAATATTCCACCAGCTGATTTATGCAGAACAATTCTCCACAGGAATGGCTGGAGCCAGGCAGAGGAGGGGGTAAAAACATCTCAAAAAGACTGTGGTAAAAAATAATTATCTCTGGTGTCACTGTAGCAACAATCTTTGAGGCTGATGTCAATGAAATATTGAACAGCACAATCACTTTGAATGTGATCTGAGGAGGGCTGGCGGTGGGTCAGGCAGAGCCACAGGAGCGCGCTCAGAATGTTCCGGAAACGTGGGCTGAATACAGAGCGGGGAGCGCACCACTGTCTGCAGTCATTTAATATGTCAAAACACTCTGCTTCTCCCCGTCTGCGAACCTGGTGGCTGCCAGTTTTGTTTTTCTAAATGAATGTCACGTTCGAGGAAGATATATCATTAATATCACACTGAGTTATATCTCATTTTGCGGCTCTATCGCATGTTCTTCAATGTTACTTTGTGAATGGCGGTAGTAGCAGTGCGGGGATTCCTCTTTTCTAGTGTGTTACACATTGAGTGTGTCTTGGTCTCGTTCTCGTGCACGGCTTTCCTCGGGCCACTCAACGCAAAATTATCAGAAAAGTTGCAATTTTTTTAGCACCGTCATCACATTGATTACGACCTTTTAAATATATATAAACGTGCTTGACAAAAGATGCTGTCTTTGAGGTTAAAATGAAATGTCAGCAATGCTTTAACCTGAGGAAAACTTAATTGGTTGTAGTGATCTCTCTCTCTCTCTCTCTCTCTCTCTCTCTCTCTCTCTCTCTCTCTCTCTCTCTCTCTCTCTCTCTCTCAACTGAGCTTATGACACACTTTACTTTGACCAACTCTTAAGTAGGTCGAACAAGATGAGATGTCCTTGGCGTCTGTCTCGGTGCGCAATGAAGAACATAACAGGAGGTCTCCTTGACTTTCTTATACTGTATTTTCAGTCAGAAAAATTTTCTATTCACCACCCTCTCTGCATCTGTGAAATGGATCTGTTAGTTCTCAGTCAGGTAGGCCTACACCAATCATCAGGAGACTGGACATTTAAAACAAAAAAGGCACAATAATAGTTGTAGTTGAGCTCAAAAACTGCCATAAGTCACCCATGTCGAGAATTGAAGCTTTTGAGACCAAGGTTTCAACCTGAGGGGTCTACGATAGGCCTCCTTGTACAGGATCTTTGTGACCTGAAATTGAGAGGCATATATGTAGTGCTCAAGTAACATATCTTATTATTAACAGAGCTGAAAAAGATGATGAAACTGATATATTTCATGATTGTTTGATAAATGAGGTTTCAAGGAAAAGCATTTATTTGAAACAGTGGTTTTGTAACCCTTTTAATAAATTGAATTCAATAGACTGAAGTATGAATTTCTTTCAAAATGTCTTGGGAATGCCTGGAGCAAAAAGAATAACAACTGATAACATAAGTGAGGAGATATATGCGTCGACATATTTCTTTACACAGAATGTATAATGTATTTTTGACAACTTGATAACTATTATACACGGAAACACATTTTTGTATGTTGTTAGGTTACCAGGTTAGGCTAACCAGACATCTTTCCATTATATAGTGTGTGGGCGCTCTTATGTTCGATATCTCCTGGCCACCCCTGCATCTCACTGCAAAGGTTACAGCGAGATCTCCCCACAAATTGATTAAAGGAGTGTCTCACTCAGTCCCAGTAGTGCAAACAAGCCAGCACCCATCAAAAGGAAAGAGTCAACCAGGTAAACTACTATGTTCAGGCATTGCTTTGAACGCAGCATGCATGGCCTTTTCCATTTTCTGTGCCTATTTCTTAACCCCCTGCAGTGTTTTGTCTCTGTTTCTCAGCTATTCACTGCCAGTCCCCTTCTTACATGCATGTTTCCTTCGCTTTGAATGAGTTTTTTTTTTTTTTGAAAACAGTAAATGGTGATTGCAGACAAACGCCCATGAAAATTGGTCCCGTCCTTGTGCCAGTAAACAAGTCATCAGAGAAGAGAAGATTTCGCTGCTAGAGAACCAGTTTGTTAAAACAACACCCATTAATTTAGGAATAAACCAAAGGTGCTTCTCAAAACTTTTTGGATGCTTCAGCGTTTCCTCTATCCTCCATCCTCCAGCCTGTGACCTGGAAACTGATCTAATTTAGCAAACTTGAAGGACATCTCAATTCTCTAATTGCACCATGAGGAGTGAGAAGGCTTCCTGAGGAGTCAAGAGGGAGGATACACAGAGGTAGTCTTACTTCGCCCTGCTAAAGTGATGGAGCTAAGACTCAAGGAAAGGAAGTGAGGAAGCACAAATAAGAAATGAGAAGCACCCCAAGTCTTTCACTTTTATAATTAATTCAGAAACAAACTCTTTAACTAAAAGGATACCAGTGACTTTATGAGCGAGTCATTGAAATATTCACTCAACTGATTCATAATTTAACTGTGTGTTGCTCACAGCCACAATTTTCTCCTGGTTTTGTTTTAAATTGGTTAATTATTTTCATTGGTGAAGCAGAAATAGGCAACTGTCTATATTGTGTGTAAAATGTAAATTACTCCATATTGATTTCCAGCTTATTGACCTGTTGTATAAAATCAACATCATCCTGACAATCGAAAAGTTTGGTCTAAATATCAGCACAGCTGTATTTGGAACAACATCGCTTTTGCTTGTGTGATATTGCTTAAATATTGTATTATGTTTAGGCTATAAATCTGCCATATGATTGTTACAATGACAGTGAGTTGCTGATGAAAGAGTCAGAGTTGTGGTGTATGCAGCAGTAGAGAGAACTCTTTGCTTGTGTGGCAGTGGTAAGAATGACATAAATGGAGCTTTCAGCTCAGGGACTGGTAACAGATGGTCTTGGAAAATGAGGTTCTTCTCAGCAGCGCTGACGTGCACTCCCAGGCCCCCACCGCCCCCCATTTCTCTCTTTTCCTCTCATTCTCTCTTTACATTTTCTCCTTCTTTTTTTCTCTTTGCAATATCTCATTCTTTCCCCTTTCCTGCCCTTTGATTTTGCAAAGGTGCAAAATCCAGAGATCTCATAGGAGTAGTCCTACATTAGATTACCTTATCCATGCCAATAGAGGTGAAAAGAGGTGCACAGAGGGTGAAGAGAAGACAGAAAGAGAGGAAAGAGGATAAAGGAGAAAGAGAGCAACAAGAGGAGAAATGCTCCTAATTGGGTAGAAAGTCCACAAAGATCTGCTCTCTGCTTTAGATGCTTCTTAAAATCTCTCTTTCTTAAATGCTC
Source organism: Rhodeus uyekii (assembly GCA_037043235.1). Taxonomy (NCBI): domain Eukaryota; kingdom Metazoa; phylum Chordata; class Actinopteri; order Cypriniformes; family Acheilognathidae; genus Rhodeus; species Rhodeus uyekii. The sequence continues at coordinate 5,858,504 of JAWRVZ010000013.1, forward strand.
TCTTTTGATTTGCAACACAGCAACATTGGCTTAACCAAAAGAGTGCCACAGTCTTGTTCCTTTTTCCCTAGGCCAACTGATTTTGAACTATTACTAAACTTTTAAAGACATCTACTGCAAGCTACAAGGTTGTTAATTTATGGCATGTATGCTTTTGTTGAAGCCATCAGCCTGCATCATTTTTCAACTTGTCTTTTAAAATAATCACACCAGGAGTTCCTGGTAAAAAAGTATTGTTTCCAAATACATAAGGGGCATCTTTAAATTAATACTTTTAAATCTCTCCATAATTTTCATGGGATTGTAGAAAGCTGTTAAGTGCATAGTTTTGTACTTTGTCTTTTCGTATGAATTTTTTAAATTCTTTTTTGCTTCAAAACAAAGTTTGTAACGTTGTAATTCACTTTGTCGCTGGTTGCTTTGCTTCAATGATTATAACTCTTAAGCAAACTCAATAGCAGTAATTTGGGCGGGACTATATGTTTTTCTACCCAATAGAAGATGGGGGCATGAGCTTCAGCTTTAAAAAACACCCGTTTGTGACTGATATTTTAATTTGTGATCCTCATTTGACATCTTCCAAAACTGCACTATGTCATCTATTATGCATTAAGCAATCAGTTTCTCTCTTAAGTAGACTAGGGAAACTGACTCATTTATAGACTGGACTATATTGCTCTCCTGTCTGGTATTCTCATAAAAATAATTGGTGGATGTCTATAAATACATATACACAATACACATGTGGTACAGCCCTTTTATGTTGCATTCAGGTTGTTCAAGTGAATATATATATATTAGGGCCCCATGGTCTTCTGACACTATTCTCCTTGCTCCAAGCATCACAAATTGAATATTGTGGAAGAGGTAATGGGTACAGTTGCAGGTTTATCATGCATGGATTTTGTGCTGGCCAGTTCTGTCATCTGGGTCCTGGCAGCCATTCTGGCTCTTCCAGACGCAGTTAGCAGATGGTGGGGCTGTGCCTGCCCTTCTCCAGGGGCTTCTGCGGATAGAAAGAGAAACTGAGACGAATGTTTTGCCACTGTACCTTTGTTACAGACCAGGGACATCCCCTAGCCAAGGAGTGTGTCAATGTCAACTTGTCCAGATTTGTTGAAGTGAGTCAAACTGTGTGTTGGTATTTGTCCAAAAAATCCAATGAGATGTCATCCTTAATTCAGTGAGACCTCTTCAAGCAGGACACAAAGTCAGTTCCAGGTTTTGATGCTTCAACACATGGCTCAGCTTGTAATGGTATCTCATGTTGAGGATTGGCAGTGGTGATTACCCTCCTACCTCATGTCAAAGCAAACAAAGCCTTGACAAAGATCTTGCTGATACAGCTTGAGGTTGAAATGAGAAAAGATATTTATATTTAGATGTGCAGCACCTAAAATGAGATAAAGTGGATTTGCTGGAATATCAGCACTGCATTAATAATTGGTTTCCTTTGATCTGTTTTTGTAAAGCCATTCAATTGATGACCAGTTGAATTTAATCAATCATTTACATAATTTATCCCAGACATCTGTCTTTCGTAAGACATGGTTTTCATATTTCAAGAACATATTTTTTTAATTACATTCTTTATCGTTTTCCTCGGAATAAATCTATCCTCAGTAAATTTTTTAAAGGAATAATTTGCCAATACTGAATTTATAAAATGTTCCAAAATAAGTTTTGTCAGTACTTTCTGTTCATCATGCTATGTTCAAAAATATTTTTCACAGAAAATAATCATTAAATATAGGCTCTAAAACCATGACCACTATATTCCAACAATGCATCTCAAATTAAAGTAGGTTCTACATTTGAATAAAAATGTACTTTGTGACTTTAAAAAGTATTCTCTAAATGGTATGAACGTGTATATGCAATCTGGACATGCATGCACCATGGTGTTATTGTGACTGTCAGTTTTACTACCATTCACAGATCCTCTCCGGTGGCCCAATGGGGTAGTAAAGCATCCATAAGATGTGCACTTAGGAATCTTGGCGGTAGTAGTGTGTCATCCTAGTACTTTTTGCATACTATTGTACACCTTTTTACTATATAGGGAAGTGAGCATAAATGGTTAGTCACTGATCCACTGATATTCACAGATGAATTTTGATTTCAAAATCTGTGTGCTCATGCTGATGCAACAGCAAGATGCAGTTGGTTTTCACAATAATAATTATTTTTTTTAAAGACACTTTTATCTAAAACGACTTACATTGCATTCAAGAAACATATTGACATTGTAATCAGTTCTTGTTTTAACCAAATATGACACATTCAACCTGGTCTCGTGACAAGTTGTAAGAAATGATGGACTGGGTCAAATAAAAACACACCACCAAAATAAAGCCTAACTATAAAGTTCAACCGCTAACCTAACCATGATTGCAATAGGGGGGAAAAAAATATTAAAGTCAAAACCTCGTATGAATTAGTCATGAGAGCATGTTGAACATATCATTTTTAAATTCTGGACATGAACATAGGCTAGACATTAGTTCTATGGAAGGGCAAGATCATCTGTAAATAATCACTTAAATGTCAGCCTGTCCATCACACAAAGCTCTTTTGTAATGGGCACTGTGAACAGTTCATGGTTATTTTCTTCAAAAATGTGTGATTGTTTTTTATTTATTACACTGTCTGAAAGGTTTGGAATGACATGAGGGTGAGTACAACATAATTTTTGTGAAAGGATGTGAATTTTCATTTTTGTGTGAATTGTGGAATTAAGGATGTGTTATTTCCTTTGGACAACATTTAACGACTTGTGTTTTACCTATGCTGCCTCTGTTTAAAGCAGCAGTCTGTTGTATCAGCATCACTAGCCTTGCATTGTGTCAGCCGATAGTTACTAATATGTAAAATGTGTTGCCTTTAACCCCCTCAGGACCTGGCAAATGATTTGCTTCAGAGGCCATGCAGGGTTTGTAGAATTCTAATCATGTGTGCTGAATCCCAAGCTTGGCTCAGGCTGCGATTCTTCCAAATCACAAAGAAAAAAAGCATGAGGCATGAAGAAAACAACCCGAATATCCCCCACAGACCCTGTCACGTCTCTCATTCCAAGTAGATACATATGCTAGCATTGCTACATAGGAGCTCCAAAGCTCCTGGTCAACAGATCATTCCACTCTCCATCTTTCTATCTTTCTCTCTCTGCTTTGAAAGGAATGTCTGAGTGGATCTCTTTCAATCATGCATCTTATTTTGTCCTTTACTTCAGACAGACATTTTTCCCATTCCAAGCCTCTTCTGGTTTCAGTGTTGAAAAGAGATGTGTGCCTCTCACCCACTTGATTGTGCAGGAAAACAGTGTGAATGAGATCGCAGCATGCGGCAGACCGGCAGCATCTGCACTGTAAAGGACTCTCCTGGCTCCCGACGCTCACATGTCCCTGTTGTTTTCATGCGGAGAGAGGGAGTGACTGAGGAGTCGTGGCTTCAGCAGGCCAGCAGATGTTCAGTTCACTAAAGAAGGCAGGGGTGGACTGAGAAACAGGCTATGGTGGTCCAACTAGAATGACAAACTTTATTCTCTGGCCCACACTTTGTTAAACCGATTGCTGAGCAGTGGTATGAATGGACACTGTGCGTACTGATTTTGTAATGTACTGATCTAAGAGCAAGTGTTGTGCTCTCCGTCATGAACGGAAAGCATGCTGATTGGCTTACAGAAGGATGAACTCAAACCAGAGCTTAGCTCAATTGTATCAGTCTGTTTTCTTATCTGAACTGAGGCTGTTTTTATCACAAAGGCTGCCACCTCTGGTTGTCTGTCACTTACCTGCGTCCGATTATCTCCAAGCTAATCAGAGGCAGAGGATTGAATGAAAATGATTACATCAGCTGTCAAGGATTAAGCCATCTTCATTCAACCAGCTCAGGACTGTGTCAAGCTCTGTTTTGTGTACAAACACTCCGTCATAACAGTTTTTATTCCACAAGATCACGGTGATTGTGAAAACTTTAGCATTTTGTAAAAAGTACCCTGTTATCAGTCTGACCAGTCCTCCCTTATTCCTCAGTGCACGCAAATGAGTTTGGCGTCAATTAGCTGCTCAACATGATGTATCGCAACAACACTTCAGTAACTTTTATTAAGCTCAAAAATGGAAAAACAAAATTCATCAATTAGTCCATACTACTATTAAGGCAACAACACTTCAGTAACTTTTATTAAGCTCAAAAATGGAAAAACAAAATTCATCAATTAGTCCATACTACTATTAAGGCACATTCACACCAAGAACGATAACTATAAAGATAACTATAATACTCACACCAGTGGGCAATATTGTTCTGTTTATTCTTGTCTGTCACTTTAAATGCTCAAGCTCTTTAAAGCAGGATGGATTCTGATTGGCTGTCAATGTTTTAATCACGCATCAGCTGTATAAAATCGTTCTGAAAGTGATTCCAGCAATAAAGTTTCTCTGTTATCGTTAAAGCTGTTATCGTTAAAGTAGTTTTTTAAAACTATCTTTATCATTATCGTCCTCGGTGTGAACCACGTAAACCAAGTTAATAGCATGGCTATGTGTGAATAAAAGGTAATAGTAAAATTCTGTCATCATTTACTCACCCTCAAGTTGTTCTAAACCGGTATGAATTTCTTTTTTCTGCTGAACACAAAAGAAGATATTTTGAATAATATGGGGAACCAAACACTTGATGGACCCCATTGACTTCCATAGTATGTAAAAAAAGAGTTCAAGTTCAAGTTCAAGTTTTATTTGTCACATACAAATCATACACGGTACAACATGTAGTGAAATGCTTTGACGCCTGACCAATAGTTCGTTTTAAGGGAGGGGAAGGGAGAGCGATGGAGAGATTGTACAGAGGGAGGGAGAATGTACAGGTTACAGTATACTTAGTGTATACATAGTGTATACATAGTGCCGTAGATACTATGTATATACAGTTATGTACATAACATTATTGTACAATATACAATTATGTACATTTATGTACAGTGTTTATAAATAGTAAAGTAAAGTGAAATGTTTATAAATAAATACAGTATGTTCAGCAAGTACTACGGCTGTAAGTGTGTAGTATGTGAATGTAGTGTCCATTAAATCAGTATATATACATATGTGCAAAAGAAAAGTGCATAAGTGTGAATGGAGAGCCCTAGACAGGAGCTCACAGTATGTGTGTGTGTATTTATGTTATGTGTTGTGCTGGAAAGTTCTGGTTGAGGGTCGGTATCGCTTGTGGAAAGAAGCTCCTCCTCATTCTCTCTGTGTTCGCCCTCAGGGAGCGGAAACGCTTCCCAGACCGTAGCAGAGAGAACAGACCATTATTGGGGTGGTTGGTGTCTTTACCAATCTTCCTGGCCCTGTTCAAGCAGCGTTTGTTGTAGATGGAGTGCAGGTCAGGAAGTTCAGTGCGGATGGAGCGCTCAGCTGATCGCACCACCCTCTGCAGAGCTCGTCTGTCCTGCTGGGTGCTGTTCCCAAACCAGGCTGTGATGCTGCCTGTCAGGATGCTCTCGACGGTGCAGGTGTAGAAGGTCCTGAGCACCTGAGAGGGCAGTTTAAAGTCCTTTAGGCGTCTGAGGTGGAAAAGACGCTGCCGGGCCTTCATGACTGTGTGGTGGATGTGAAATGACCATGACAAATCCCGGGCGATGTGAACACCAAGATACCGGAAACTGTCAACTCTCTCCACTGGGGTCCCGTTGATTGTGATTGGTTGGTAGTTCCTCCTCTCCTGCTTTGTGCTGAAGTCCACTATCATCTCCTTAGTCTTGCTGACGTTCAGGAGGAGATTATTTTCCTGGCACCATAGCTCCAGGAATTTGGTCTCCTTAAGGTAGGCCGTCTCGTCATTGTTTGAGATCAGGCCCACCACAACCGTGTCGTCAGCAAACTTGACAATGGTGGTGGAGTTGGAAGTGGCCAAGCAGTCATGTGTGTACAGTGAGTACAGCAGGGGACACAGAACGCAACCTTGGGGGCTCCAGTGCTGAGAGTGAGGGTAGATGAGACATGTTTGCCCATCCGCACTGCTTGTGGTCTGTCCGTGAGGAAATCAGAGATCCAGCGACAAAGCGATGTGCTGAGTCCCAGGATCTCCATCTTGGAGGTGAGTATGGAGGGAATTATTGTGTTGAAAGCTGAACTGTAGTCCACAAACAACAACCTAACATAATTCCCTTTCCGGTTATCCAAGTGGTCCAGAGCTGTATGGTGGAGATATGCAATTGCATCCTCAGTCAAGGGGTCCGTCAACTGTTTGGTTACTGACATTCTTTATATATATCTTTATTTTGATTTCACTCAGTGATTCATTGATTTGGTTATCTACTTAAGGCAGCCTGCTTGTGTTTCTGCCCAATTTTCTGCATATATGATTAGCGAGCATGAGCGGCCCTCTAATGTCTTTCATCTTCGTGTGAAAAGTTTTTCTTTTGTTGCCACTTGGCCAAAGATCTTGTTGTTTGTGCAGTATGAGCGATCTTAAGACAAGACAACAACAGGACAGATGACAAGAAAACGTATTGTGTGGTGTGAGCACCATGGCCATTCATGTAGTCCCATAGTTCTGTAGTGTGAGCTTGCCTTTAGCAGCTCACAAGAAGACGCAATAATCTGTTAATAACAGCTTTTATGGAGGAGTAATTTCACATAATATATGGTTGGAACAGTATAAATCTTGTTATTGTTCAAATCAACTGATTCAGATTCAAATAATGACAGAATTTCCATATTTGAGAGAGTATTGTTCCTTTTAAGTTTTCCTTGAAGCTTTCTTTTAATGCATTTTAGTTGCACAACTCAGAATGTGAAAGTGCCTCACCTCAAACAAGAACCAAGTGTTGTATTTTCAAGAATTTCTGTATTTGAATGCCAACTGATTTTTAATCAAATATAGATGAAATAATTTCATTACTGTGTGAACAAATCTAATTAATTAAATGTAGAGATAAAAGGGCTTCAGAATGGGCTTTCAGATCCAATTAAATGTTCCGCTTTTTGTGCCATGTTTAATTCATAGGTGTGGGGGTTGCTTCTTTGTTGCATGGTAAACTATAATTTGCCAAATTCAAGTCATATGTCAATGGCCCTTTTGGTCATAAATTTAGCATGCATGATATAAGGTACACGTTCATGCAAATTCAGTAATGGACCTTTCATTTAGTAATTTCAGCACGTTAATATGTGTTAGCAAATATGATTTATCAGTAATGGATGCCATTATTTTTGCTGGGCAATAAATCACTGGCTCATAAATGATTTATTTGTCAAGTGATGCATTTCGCCTCTTACCAACAACTTACAGGAAACTAACAAGAGGGGGCGCTAGTAAAACAAAGTAGTTGAAAGGGTAATTTTCATTTAAACATCAAAAACACTGTATACAATTAATTGTTTAGAGTAGCTGAGTAAGTTTGAATTATATCTACGATTCAGAAATATAAACGATTCTCATTACAAGGCCAAAAAAAAGATGTGCAATTTCAACCAATTTAAGATAATAGGCACAAGCAACAACTGTTTTCATATTTGTTGAGAGTGAGTATGCAGTTACATGACTTTAGGTTTGTAGTTTTCTCTGTCTATGTAATGAATGTACAAACAATTACCATTGCAAATGGCACTTATCTGTTTTACTCTATATGGCTGTCTTTGTAGGTCTAGGTCCATGCGTTTCTGGATCCATTTCAGCATTAGGCTGTATTACTGAGAGTATAGCCTGTGTTCTGACCGTCAGGCAGGTGTTATTACCGCACTTCATTTGCAAGGTAAGTGACTATGGGCTGTGACAGTGGTGGAATTAGTAATGCGCTCCCGCTGTCATTTTTATCAACAGGGCCTGCAGGGAGGACGTGATAAAATGGATATTCCTCCCTCTGCATTAATACCCTCTGCCCCACTTTCAATTCCATTTACTTACCCAAGCACAGAATGAGGAATTTTACTATCGATTTCCAAGAGTAGAGGCAGATTCTTGCACTAACGTGTTGATTTTAGTACTGGAAAACCTCACATTCACTGGAGAATGTATATGGAAATAATATCTCTCTTATTTTATTGTATTTTTTATTCTTGTTATTAGGAAATAAGAAGTGTTTAGTACAGAGTAGTACAGTGAGTTACCATCACTTTGGTTTGTCCATGAGTCTTATAATACACATCATCAGTGATTCCATTGTCTCATTGTGTGGGCTAGTTGTCACATTTCTTAGGGTAGGTTTATTTTTAAGTCAATTTTCAAATTGGCATACCCCAAGACAAAAAAACAAACAAACAAAACACTTAATAGAACACTATTGTCCAGGGAAAATGTGAAATTCAATTTTTATTAATGTTTTATTCAGCAAGGATGCATTCAATTGAAAAGTGACAAAGTGACAGTAAAAACATATAAAATATCACATTATATATTTAAAGTAAATGCTGTTGTTTTGAAATTTCTGTTCATCAGTGAATCCTGCATCACAGTTTCCACAAACATGTTTATCAGATTATTATAGCAAATTCCTAATTGTGTCCATTTATAACATTTTAAACATGTGAAAACTGAAAATGAATTGAAAATACACATAGTTCTGTTACACATTTGTGTAATTGTAATTGAATTAACAACCTCCCCATGTGACAACTAGCCGGTCTCCCATGTGTTTAGTGATTGTTATCACAACAGAATGATGCTTCTGGTTCAGTGTTAGAGGCCAGTGATGCTTAGTAGCAGACACAGCTGCAGCTTAAAAGCTGGGTGGGGGAAGCAAATCAATGGCCATTGACCTTACGGTTTCTTTTCTGCTGAAGTGACTGACCACAGAACAAAACAAGCTATTCAGCACTGCCTTTGTGTTTAATACAGACTCACTTCATTTGTAAAAACAAAACATGGAATATTTATAAATCAAAATACGGAACTAAAAGTGTTTATTTTAACCAAATGATATGCACTCTAGTGTACACTCATAAAACAATGTGTGTGTGTGTGTGTGTGTGTGTGTGTGTGTTTTTAACATGATTAATCCTTAATAAGTGGACGTCTGTAATGCGCATTGTGCCACAGTGAGGTTCACATCAGAGTGCAGTTATAAATGAATTAAATGGTGAAAAGCACTTTTTAAATATGCATGTGATGTGGAGATAGATAGATGGTGGGTCAAACTCTTAACTACTTGCCATTCAATTATTCATGACAAAATGTTAAAATACATCGCTGCCAATATTTACCTGCACTCAGATTTGACAGCGTCTGTGAACACAGTCCACAAAGGCTGGGACTAGAGCATCATCTGTGGACAGAGCTGTGGATGAAATGCATTGGGGATTTGAACTAGAGACCCTGATCTCATAACTCTTTGCCATAAGCATTGCAATATTCAACATTTATGAGGTTCTAATTTATGAGCTGGAAACCACACAGGTCACTCTTCTTTCTTGAAAAGCATCAGAAAAGTGTGGCATCTTCACATTGTGAGTTTAGAGGCCTCACAGGAAGCACGGCACCAGTTTGTTCTCTCCGTGATTAAATAAATATTATTTATATTTTTTTTGCCCCAAGAATGAAACGTGACATTCCAAACATGAATGATTTTGTGTCTTCCATGGAATGTTACAGGTGAATCTTTGAAGAATATCCTGGACACTCTTATCCATATAATGAAAGTAAATGGAAAATTATAGCTGTCAAGCTCCAAAATAACAAAAAAGATAAATTAAAGTGTTTTTCCTAGTCTTCTGAAGCCTTGAGATAGGTTTGTGTGAAGAAAAGAGGTCACTACTGAAAATCTTGATATCATGACACATTCCATATTCTGGCCAATCGCAGCAATTTCTGTAGTCATAAACTGTGGTTCTACGACAGTGAGAGAGGTTCAAAGACGGCCGTCTTGTAGCAGTGTCAGAAATTTAGCTTTTGTTTTTGCTGCTTTTAGCTTTAGTTTTTGCTGCAAGACCTTTGTCTACTGGCTAGCCAATAAAAATGCAATATGAAATGGTAACTTGATTTTGCTCCATTTGCAAAATTGGCATGCCAAGTTGGCCTCTTTTCCTTAGCCATGCCTACATTCATAGTCGGCTGATGATGTTTTCTTTTCTATACTAACTTACGGCGTAGCCTACGAATCAATAGGTGTCATCGAACAGTCTACATACATGTCGTACCCAAGTTTATTAGATCCATGCCACATCGTACAGTGGGATTTCTAATGATCTTGTAGGATTTCCGAAATTCCATATGTGCGTTCATCAACAGTTGTTATGATTTCTGATTCGTGACTGAATTTGTAAATCAGTAAATTATCCAGTTTGAGTTCAACTCTGTGATTTAGTGATTTTAAATAAGTGTTTTCAAATTTATATTTTGAAATGGGATTTATTTATGTGATTAAAAAAAAAAAATTGAGCAATTTTCAGTCTTCAGAGTGACATTTTCCTTCAGAAATCAATAGGATTCTAAAATGAGTAGTGTGAAATGCAATCAAAGATACGGATCTAAGTGCAGGGGTTCTGGAAATACAGTAATGCCTCGAGATACGATCATCTCTACATACGAGTATTCCAAGATATGAGCAAGCCTTAGGGCAGATTTTTGCTGAGTAAATTTTCGAGATACGAGCACGCATACTGACGCCGATGCGACACACTTTCACTTCAGTGTTCACTGACTTTTACGCGTCGCCCGCGAATAGCTGATTTTCTCTCTATTTTTTTCATTATTCTTCATAACAGCGATGAGCTCAAAGTGAGTGGTAAGGATGATAGTGAGAAAAAGAAAAGCATGAAATTGTCGATAAATATGGGCGCGGTCCCGCGAGAGTGATCAGGGGCATAAGGAGGAACTGTCGACTGAGGAATTGATCGAGCTACAGACGATACGCAGGTGTTGCAAGAGCTCACTATTGAAAAGAAACACCTTGATAAATTGTGTACCGGTCGTGCTTCGGTGCTTTTTGACGACGCGTACCTTACTTATTTTTAAAGGGAGACAGAAAAAAATCTCCAAGTGAAAGTGAAAGTGAGGGTAGTCAGGCGAAAAAAGGGAAGAAAACAAACAAAACAATAGTATACAATAGAAAAGTTACAAAAAATACGTAAGCTAAGTTCAGTTAACTTAAGCTTACGTAAGTGTTCATGTAAGGTACGATACGGAATCAAGTGTCGACATAACCATCCTTTTAACTCATCCTTGTCCATTTATTTTTTTTATTTTTTTATAAATTAATAATAATAATAATAATAATACAAATGTACTAACCCTAAACTTAAAAGGTAATATGTATCACACAAATCTTCTGGACCACATTTATTGGGGTTTATTTTGGAACTTTACAACAGCATTCCTCATTCACTTTCAACATATGAAAAAACTAACCAGGATATTCTTCCTTTCCTCAAAAAAAGACAATTTTCAGTGCCATAGAACACGAAAAAAAATCATACAGTTTTAAGCAAAGTAAGAGTTAGTAAATGGTAAAAGAATTTAAAATTTTGTATGAACTGTCTGTTTAAATCACAAAAATAGAGAAAACTTCCATTTGTCTGAGTTTCGACAGAAGTCCAACAGAACTGAATTATGACAAAAGTGCAACTTGTACATTCTTAATGGATCTGAAATGTATGCATGATTTAGTGCCTTCAGGCATTACTATTTCAGGCACAACAACTGACGCTTGGGCTCCCTGTGGAGAGCCTGTTCATCCTGTATGAGAATCATTTGGGGGGGGGGGGATCTATCTATCTATCTATCTATCTATCTATCTATCTATCTATCTATCTGTCTATCTGTCTATCTGTCTGTCTGTCTGTCTGTCTGTATATATGCATATACTTGAGTCTTTGCAGAAATGAGATCAACCAAAAAAATGTTCAACAATTAGTGGTATTATCATGCCAGCTGTGTGACAGTCACGGCGGATATCCAGAGAGAACTGTAGGTGTCACTCCTGACATGGAATGGGGGCTGAGGCCGTTCAGTAGGAGCTGTCATTCCGAGTCAGTGAACTCTGTCTTGCTGAAGTGGGCCCCAGTCAGATGTTCACTATGCATGCTGCATTGTCTGCTTGCCTGTTCGATAGGGCTGGCAGCAAAAGGTGACATCTGGTGACTAATGTGCTCCCATGTTCCCCCTCTTCTCTGGGCGGCAGATGCTCTGCACAGGCAGATAGGAAGAGGGGGGGTGAGTGAGTGGGGTGAGCTTGAGATGGACAGGCAGTGTAACGCGTGTGTGTAATAAATGCAGTCTTTTGTAGAGCTTTTTTGCAGCTGATCTGTTGGTGACTGGTGAAGAAAGAGAGGATACAAACAATTAGCACGTTGAACACTGGTAGATCTAAAACTGGTTCTGATATTTTGGATGACAAGTTATTTATAGCCAAGGCCAAAGCACTAATAATAAACAGACTTTTTAAAAGAATCAGTATTTGATGAAAATGTCTTCCTTTGACATATCTGCCATAACAAAACAGTATGACTGTAGAAAAGTTTTTAAAAGCATTTTTAATTGATATTCAGTTTCTTTTGGTCTTCTCCCCCTCAGTCTAAATATCTAAACATCCTTAAAGATGCATGAAAAAACCAAATTGCTTAAGCTAATTGCTTGTTTTCAGATCGTAATGATGTTGATGTAAGAAAATTACATTGCTTAACATTACTTTAATATTGCTGCCCAAATAAATAATATTTTTGATGTTAAGCATTTTTTATTAGATATTGTTACGTAGTATTACGATTTATTTCTTGGTTATTAGGGTTGGTTGTTAATTGCTTGCAGTTCTTTTATTTAATTGCTCTAATTAAAAGTTTTCTGATGGAAAAGAAATCAGATCAGCCTAAAACAATATTCAGAAATAGTGTGACAAATAGTTTTGCGGTGATTAAACATAATGCACTTCCGCAGCTTGTTGTAACGCAGGCTCAGGCTGAGTGAGATTCATGCATGGTTTATTAAAACACAGCCAGTTCAGTACAAAGTACAAATAGGAGTGGGTCGAAATACCAGGCCAAATAACAATATCAGAGGCAGAGCAGTAAACGTGGTCATAACAGGCAGAGGATTGGGGCAGGAAGTAAAGGGGAGTACATGGTAATCCAAGGCAGAGTCAAACACTGGCAGAACAACACAGGGACAATAATGCTCATAAATATAGCCGGTGCAAACAAGACTTCGCAATGATCGTTTAAATAGAGTGATGAGGAACAGGTGTGGAGTAATCTGTCCAGGTATGTGGGCTCCAAACTAAATGCTTGTACTCAGGCGAGTGAGACCTCTGGGAGCACTTTTGGAATCTTCACCTGCGTTTCTAAGACTTGTAGTGGATATCCAGAGAGGATTGTTTCACTTCTGACATTTAGATTTTACATAAAAAATTTAGTATATTGTTCTTATTTATTTCGATTTAATACTAGATTTTGTGTTTGTATTTCAGTTTAGTTTAGTACAATGCTACTGAGCTTCCTACTTTTCTGTGGTCGTTCTACGGCTCTTTCTTTGAGTTTAATGGTGTCTGGAGAGTTTGGTTCAGCAGATCTTAAAGATAACACTTCCAGGGAGCTTCTTCAGCCCGCTTCCCACACTATCACATATTCCCATCATGCCATGTCACCCAGACAGCCGTGCTTAACCTCCCTCTGGCCTTTTTGCACAGCTGCAAGTGGGCTCTTTTACCCCTGTCTCACCCATGAGTGGGCCTGTGAACACGAGTACATGTGACAGAGGAGTGGACAGCTCCCATTCCGGTTCCTAACAGCCCTCGTTGTTTCTTAGCCACACAGAGACTTACAGCAGAAGTTCACACAATGCCACGCTGTGTCAGACCGGCGGTGTGAGGTTGTGCTGTTTCTAGACAGCCTCCAGCACAAAACAAAGATGAAATGCCTCCATCTTGACGTTATATTTTCTTGGAAAGCCGCCGTTTTGTAAGATATGCTTCTACCGTGAATTGGAGTGTGCAAAAATGGCATGCGTTCCACTCAGTACAATAGTGATAGTCTCTCTTGTTGTCAACACTGGGGGTGACTGAGCTGCCTTTATGCTGATATGGCAATTCACACATTCCACAGGAAGAAGTTATTAAAACCCTTTTCATTTTAAGCTATATTGCTCTGTCTTTCCTGAGAAAATACCCGTCCTCTTTGAGATGAAAAATCTGCAGAGAGAAAATGAATTGGCAGGTTGCTTCCCCCGGGGTCTCCTCTATCAGCTAGTGCAGTGGGTGACAAAATGCAGCGCATGTGTTCCCAATACAAACCTTATTCCATCTGTGGCCCTATCAGCCAGGAAATGACATATTTATCAGAGCAGTGTGGCCTCGCAGGCAGCGGAAAGCATAGAGGCTGCTGACTGTGAAATCTCCCAGAATTAACTGGGGCTGTCCTTTTCTCCCTCCACATTACTGTTCCCTGAGGGCCATGGCGGTTCAAAGTATCCTGCATCAAAATTGCTTTCCTATTTGTTGGGCTGCATACAATTGATAACATTTGTTTTGACTGAATAAATACTTTTGCAAAATATAGAGAATTCACTGGACCGACTGTAATCTTTTGCGATCTGAATTATTTAATCAAACAAATGTGTAAGTAAGACATGGAATGAAAAGACATGCAAAGTGTTGGAGGAATTGGCAAGATGAAAGATCTACCACCGAGGCTGAATATATCATTACTGTCCTCAGTGCCAGGGACAAAACTGCACGCTATCAGTGCTCAAGCGTTTCAGAACAGCCTGAGGAAATGGCTTCTAATATTGTCTCAGTTTTCATGTTTTTTTGTTTTCTTTCAGTTCGGCCTGAAATGGAAAACATGTATTTTTGGAACATGAGGTTGTTAGACTACAGCTAAATTGTTCCATTTGAAATTGTTAACTAACATCGTGTGACATGATGGAACTTGATGCAATTGATTTGAGTTAATGGATTAAAAAACGCTAAATACTGACCATAAAAAGACAAATGCTTTATTTTATTTTAGTTTCATTTATTTTTATTTTTTAGTTAAATACTTTTAACTTACAGATCAGTTATGCATTATTTCTTCTGCATTATTCCCCCCCCCCACACACACACAGCAGTAGGATGAAGTGGAGGTGGGTAAACAGATGTGGTGTCAGTGTGGGGCACAGTGTCAGGGATGTGCGCATGTGGCTTTCCTGTGTGAACAACAACAAACAGACCAGATCTTACACACAGAGTCACACATGACACTATGTCAATCTAAGTTCATTCCAATCTGGACGACTATTATGTCCATCTTTCCTTGGCTTATTTCAGTCAGAAAAAAAAGAACCTTACAGTGAACAGAAATATCAATTTTTCCTTAATATGAAGAATATTCTAATAATCAGAAAATTCTAAGTTATCTAATAATAGTTATATTTCTTTCCACTGTTAATGTCAAAGGAACCATGGATGCCGATAAAGAATAAATGTATTGTTTGGTTTTTAAGGGGAAAACAAGATTCTTTAACAGACTGATGGTTTTATAATGTGTGATGCCAAAAAGTCTCCATTGCTTATGTGTATTGAGGGTGACTGGCTGCTCGTGGTCTATAGAGTATATTTTAATCAACCAGGGGTACACAGTGTACAGAATAACCACTGAATATGACCAATTTCCTTTGACTAACAGAGGGAATCTGATTAAATGGATGTTAACTCACAGAGCAATATTAGGTGAAAAAGCTGTATTTGTGTGTAGCTGGCAGAATAAATCACATCTTTCTTCCCTGTGCTATTAATTCACCAGCTCCCTTTAAGAATAAATGTCTAAAATGGGCAGTTTCAGGTGTTTTTATCCAATCAATCTTCTGTATGTGTCCCACGGGACTGTAAACAGGACCACTCCACCCTTTAGTCACTGTATTACAGCTGTAAAGTGCAGGTAGCAAGAAAACTCATCCGATCACTATTAGCCGAGTAAAATCTTCTCCTGTGTAATTGCAATGTTCCACTTCAAAGACTCTGACAGGAAGGCTGGTGTAGGAGTGAGGTATCCTTAAAATAGCAATTAAAGAAGCTGAGGAATAATATGACCTCTGTTTCCTTGGGTCACAACACTGAAGAGACTGAGTATGAGATTCTCGTACCATACCATTCAGCCACTGTTCAAAGCTTTTATATCAACTTCGCTGTTTCCCCGATTAACATTCTCTTGCTTAAAGGATTATCATGTCACAGCACGTCTCTATTTAGACTCTTCATCATAAGTATATATGGTAATGCGATGGTGAGTTGATGTCCAATTACACAAATGTCACTTTATTTAAATAGATGCGGCAAGGATGTGGATATTAAATGCAAATATTTCTGGCAAGGCTGTTTTTTCTTTCAATTATACAGTATATGTGAAGTATGTACTTGCAGTTGTCATGAACATTAACCAGGACAAGGGTGGACACGAAGTAGTTAAACTCATTCAGTCTTTGCCACATTTGTCACAGTAGCATGTATGATGCTCTCCGGGTTGGTGGCCTGATTTCCATTTCAGGATGAGTCTCTGTTTGCCTGTGCTGCCTAGTAACGGTCAGATCTGGAGTGTGATTTATGTAAATCGGCTGGCAGGGGCTCACGGGTCAGAAGCGATCTGTTGTGAGACCACTGCTGGGCAACTGCACAGCATAAACAGCAGGACAAGACTCTGCTATCAGAGTCTTCTAGAATAATACATCAGAATACCCAGATACAATACCTAGCACCTTCTAGTTTTTAGATCACCATTACTTTGCATTCATTGTAAATTGAAGAATTTAAAGTGGATTGTTTTATTGTGTCTTTGGATCCAGCTTAAAGTATTACAATAAAATCAATACTGTGTGTGTGTGTCCAGGTAAAACCTACGTTATGAGGACAAAATGTCCCCACAAATGAAGGAATATCAAAAATCCATGTCCCTGTGAGGGCATTTTTTGGTACCCATGAGGAAAACAGCTTATAAATCAGAATAAATTATGTTTTTTGAAACTGTAAAAATGCTAAAAGTTTTCTGTGATGGGTAGCTTTAGGAGAAGTTTTAGGGTTAGGGGATAGAATATACAGTTTTTTCTGTATAAAATCATTATGTCTATGGAAAGTCCTCATAACACATGGAAACAGGAGTATTGGAAAAGCATATTTGGAACTTGTATAAAAATGTTTTAAAATGTGCTTATTCTAGAAATACCGGTAAATGTATTGATTTCTGAAAGATCATGTGACAATGGAGAGTGAAGAAGTAATGGTGCTGAAAATTCATTATAAAATATATTAAAATAGAACAGTTCTTTTAACTAAAATATGTTAATTATTCCAAACTCATAGTTAGCTGTTGCAAATATCTTTGAATTTGTGAGTTGAACTTGAAAAGTAGATTTTGTGTTCTTTCACCAGTTCATTCAAAAGAATGACTCATTCTCAAATCAGACTTCCCAACTCGGCATTGAGGACCAAATCCATTTTTCCATATCTATTTTATAATAAATTATGGATATAATTATTTTTTTGTTCTGATTGCTAAGTCAAGATGATAACGTTTATGATAATGGTTACAAAAGAATCAAAATCATTTTACATAGTTGTAAAACAGAAAAGAAAAGCAAAGCAAAATTATGTCTGCGTTAACGTGATATTGTCATGTTTATGTTATTTTCACGTTACTCAGGACTCTTAGTTTGCCTTTTCCTTGTCACATGTTCCCCGTTCCATATCTCAAGGTCGCTCTCAGTTCCAATCATCACTTATTGTTCACAGGTGTTTTGTGTTTCAGTTTAATCCTAGCCAGTATTTTAGTTCTCCTTGTTCACTCCCCAGGTTGTCTATTGTTAACGTTATCATTATGTTGTGTTGTTGCTTCGTGTGGATGCCTCCTTATTTTATGCACTCCCATGTGCTGTTTTGTTTCCGTTTATAATTAAAGTATTTCTGTTTCTTACTCCGTGGTCCGCACGTTGTTCCGCATCGCACGCCAGCTACACTCATACATTCTTATAACAGATATGTTGGTGTGCGATGCGGAGAACACAGGAGGCAGAACGGGAATTGCTGCTCAAATGATTTATTAACGAAAACAAAACACTTTAACTATAAACATAAAAGGCACACGATGGTGCAAAACTCAGAACTGGGAGAGACACGGAGGAAACATCCACACATTCACGACATCCGCTTAACACTGACAATAACCGACAAAGACAAAGGAACACAGGAGGGTATTTATGGACAAACACGGGATGGGGACCAGGTGATGCAACTTGGGACGTGATTAGACACAGGTGCAGGAAAGACATGACAGATACACCTAAAGGGACCCGGATGTGAACAGACGCGACCAGACTGTAACAGTCTGCTTTGACCCATCTCACCCTCTAGTATCAAAGTACGGTATACAATTGTAAGGGCATTTAACAGCCTGTGTAAAGAAACCTTTGGTCTAATCTGAAATCATTTTGCACATGTTGTATAATTTATTTTGTTACCTTCGCCAGGTGTTCTGTTGTACATCAACAAAACAACCAAGATGATTGGTATTGCTCCTACCTGCACAAGGCAAATAGTTATTTATTATATTTATTACCTCAGTATGATTGTTTTGCTACCAGTGAGGAATAGACCATTCCTTGAGGTGTACTGCCTCATCAATACAATGCAGGTCTATGCGTAAGTCAATGTCTTCAAAGAAGTCACATACTATCTGAATGTATGTGGGTTTTGCCTTTGAGTGCAAATGTGTTTGCAGTTGGGTCTGAATTAGAGGAGTGCATTGTAGTGCTGATCAGAGTGCTGTCATAAGCTTCAAGCCATTCTTATCTCCTTTTTGCAGCATGGCTTACAGTGCCTTCATTTGGATCACCAGCAAAACAAAACTGGGCAAAACAGAAGCAGGAATTAGTCAGTTTTCTTTTTATTCCCCTGTGTTAAAAAATGCTAACATTTGACACAGCGAATAATCCCGAAAGCTTGCCAGTTTCTAGCTTTCTAGCCGGTTTGCATCTTTGAGCATTGTCTTATTAGATTAATGATCTAGATGGTACATTCGAGGAGGATCTCGCTGTTAGTACAATCAAGAAAACCCACGCAGACGTTGCTTTAAACAGAGGCAAAGTGTCACAAAATAATTAGAGCGGTGCTTGCCGGTCCCGCCATGACTGCAACATGGTGCGGCACTCGCATTGTTTTCGGAGAACGCGATCTGAAATGACTCTTGCGAGGGTGAGCGCTTCGGCACCAGTGCAGATGGTCTCGGGGCCATGTGTGCCAATGGGAAATTTAATTGTGCTGCATTTAAAAGTATCTGTTTTAATAGCAGGGTTCTGGAGTTTCCCGCTGGCTCGTTTTAATTAGTTTGAATACATTAGACTCCTGTTGGAGCTCTACCTGCCAGGATTGATCACCGGACTGGGAGTACACAGGGGCCATTTGCATTCACATCTGTTGGCCCCATAGATTGAAACAGTTACGCACCCTGCGAATTCAGTGCTTCTCTTTATCAGCTGCTGGTAAAAATGGAAACCTATTGCCTGATTGATTACTGCATTTCTAAGGGTGTGAAAGTGTCTGAAAGCAGGAAAATCACACAGTGATTTTCAGGAAATGTGTGGAAACGTTAAATCCATGGATCGCTCTGCAAATTTTTTCCTCTTTTGTTTCTCATTATCCTGTCATATTTATCTGTGTGATGATGTACCTTTTGTTCTAAATGAATCTTTAACGATTGCAATGACAAAGAGATTGAGTTTCATTTAAGGCTGGTTTATTTCTTTCAGCACACCCGTATGCTGTTGTTCATAGAGGTTACCCAATCCAGATGTTCCCTAAAACAGCTCTTTCCTCTTTCACAGTCAGAGAATACAATTCGAAACAGAACAGCTTCACCCTGATGGAGAACCTCAGCACGGAACTACTGCTCAGAGTCCATCTGTTTCTTTCCTCCAGTAGTTAAGTAAGTGCACTTAGAGCTCCTCGGGACCCTGACTATGGCTGTATCAGACAGCAAAAACAAGCTGACTTAGGTCTAATTCGTGTTATGATAGAGAGAGTGAGAAAATCTCAATTTAAAAAGTCCTGCATCATGAGCCCGCAGGCTCACGTTGGCACAGGCTTCCTAGCTGTTGGGACTGCAGAGGCTGAAACGGTGTGTTTTTCCCTGCTGCTTCAATATCATGATTCTCTGTGTGTCTGTAATGGAACCATGGGCTACTTTCAAGGAAGGGTTTCTATACACAAGAAAGTGTTTACAGCGATTACACTGGGGATCAGGCATTATCGACTTCTTGAGCAGAAGTAGAAGTTGCCTGTGTTTAAAAGTTCTTAAAGGTGTTGTAAGTAATGCTAGATGCTCTGGAAACAAACTTAGCCACTGAAGCAGACAAGTACTAACTCTGTCTGATTATCTGATGGCACCATGACCTCAAAGGCCCCTGTTGGCAGATGTTTTAACTACGGTACATTATCTGGGACACATAAAATGATCTTATTGACAGCCATTCAAAATGTTCAGCAAGCCACCTTTAACATATTGTAATATTTTATATCTATAATGTTCATTACAATATAATGAATTGAAATGATTACATTTACACATTCATGCATTTGGCAGACGCTTTTATCCAAAGCGACTTGCATTGAGTTCAAGGAACACATTGAATCAGTTCTTGCGTTCCCTGGGATTGAACCCATGACCTTGGCATTGTAAAGACCAATGCTCTACCAGTTGAGCTACAGGAAAGCTGATTAAATTAGTTCATTACTTCTTAAACTGGTGGAAATGAGCACCTCATTTTTAATGTTGTCAAAGTTGACAAAAGCAACAATAGCGTTCTTGCATGACAAACTGACAACTGCTTATGAAGCTGAAATATGGCACTTACTTGAAGGATTCGTTTCAACTATCACTTTCCTGTTCTGCCTGGTGAGCATCCAAAATGACTGGCAGGAAAAAAACACATCAAAGTCTTCTCACTGGCTAAACAAAGAATATGACCGCAGCCTGTCACATTTATTTTTGCAGTTTATTTATTTAAGGATATTTCAGGACATCAAGTTCAGTGATAGCCTATCTGTCAGACAAAGCGATACTGTCTGAATTGCATTCTATAAAAATCATTTATTACACTTTTAAGGCAAATTTGTATAACAATTTGCCCTTTAAAACCCCTTTCACAGATTGGATTTTTTTTTAAACAAATTATCAAACTAAAGCGTGAAAGTGTTTAAACTCCCTAGAGCTCATTTTTAGGATGGTTATAGTTATTGGTCAGCCAATAACTTTTTTTAGTAATATAAAAACTGAATTTACTTGGCTGTTAATGTATTTAAATCTTCTGGATTGGCATAAAAGTTATGCTCATCAGTACAACAGATAAGTTCAGATACAACATTAAACTCCATTTACTTTCATTGCACTTGTGAAAAATAAGTTTGCTATTAGTGTACTTCTTATAAACTAAAAATAAGAAAGAAAAATATCAGTCTACTTTTTATGTACTTGTGTATCAGAAATATACTTTTTCTTACAGAAAGGTCTTAATATATTTGGCTTGCTGTTGTGTTTAGTCTTTTGATTGAGATGCCTATTAAATACTTTTTTCACATGGTTTTAGATGCAGTCTTATAAACTGTTACATTGTTTGAAAATATTGATTTATAATTTAAACAGATTTGTTTCTAAGTCTTCTGAATGTTTGTGTCGGCTAGTTCACTGATAGTGTACATTGGATTTTACTTCAAATCTACTTTACTCTTTCCCTGCCACTGACTGAATTTTCACGCTATCCATGTTTTCACTGTTATACGGTAGGGAGTGATATAATGCATCTTCTGAAAGGTCGAGAATCTACAGAATGTCCTGATCAAAACATAGGCGTAAGAAGAAGCAGAAACAAGTGATGGAAGATTGCTTATTTAAATGTAAAATAATGTGATCATCAAGTGTTAAACAGCATATAAAACAAAACTGCCTAACATTATCAAATTAAATGTTGAATCTACAAGGAGGAAAAAACTCCATCTGTGTTTTGATCATCATTCTGAATCTCATCTGGATGTAGTTTTGACAAAAGTGATTTTCTTATATTTTTGATGAAAAATGTTTTGTTAATGAAACTTAATTATATTCATGTGCTAAAAGTCAAATTAAGCTTGAATAAAAAGCATGAAGACAGAATAAAATGTTTTTAAAATGGAAAGAGTTAAGGTACAGTAAAATATTAATACCTAAATAGGAACATAGTATTAGGCTATAACGTGGAAAAATAATATATGATGAAAGTATGATATAAAACTACTAAACTAGTAGTTTACTGAGAGTACACTTCAAAGTGAACTCTCATAGACTAAAAAAATATTCTGAAAGTATTAAAATGTTAAGCTACTATAGTATACTTATAAATTCACATGTAGTACAGATGCAGTACAAATGAGAAACATAGTTGTGAACTAGTGCACTTAGTTTAATACTTTTACACTTATAGTACACTTAAACGTAAACAAAAACGTGGGCTAATTTAGTCCTAATCAATATTAAAACAGTACACTTAAAAGTTTACTACTAATACATTGATATACTGTACTCATTTAATATACTTTCTACTTAAACTATACTTAAAATATACTTGAACTTTCCTTAAGTACACTTCATAAAATTAACTTGAAGTAATTAATTCAACCTTAATGCTACAGGTTGTAGTTGTGCTTCCTACCTGATGATGGGTAGACATGGTAAATTGAGTTTTCTCTCTAAAATTTGAAATAAAACATGTACATAAAACCATGAGAAATATCTTCATTTATGATCAGACATCAATCAGTGTGCAGTAATGGAAAACAGACAAGAAAAATGTGGCAGGAATATTATTATTAACCCATTGCCAAGGAGAGATCTGAATGTGTGAGATACTGCGCGTCCTTTTCTGAGCTTAAGCAGATGTGCACCTGAGACCCTGCCAAAGATATGTGATGTAACAGGTTGAGCTGTGAAGACCCTCCCTGAATCTCTTCCCACTGGTTCCTTAAAAGCTGAGTGCTGTTTAGGGGCTCCAAACCTGAACAGACTGAAAGGAGGAGTTCTGACTACTTCATTCTAATACCGCCACATGACACACTGTTGCTGTGGAAACGTGTGGGGGGTATTGGGAAGGGCGCCCTGTGCACTTTTTAGATGCTTAGAAGACCCATGTGCTCTCTTTAATGATGCTTTTTGTTCCAGTTTCAATTTAGTCATTCATAATTTAGTAATTCCTTAAACTTATTCACAGAGTTATGTTTTAAATCCGGAATATTTTTTTAAAAATTAACACTGTTATTCATGATGTACATATAACTTTCACCAAATACAAATCCACAGTCCTTATTCGGAGAAAAGCCAAGTAGTGTGATCATTATGTTTAACTAATCTCAATGTCATTCAGAGCTGAGGCATGTTTGTGAATGAGCAATGAGGACGATACTAGACCAGGCGATACATGGCCATTGGCAAAGCATGAATTAAACAATGTTTTACAAATGCATGCATTAAAAAAACACCATCTCATTAATTATTTCACAATGTATTGCCTAATAATTCAACATCACTGTGTAATTTGAAAGAAATATACTTTAAAAACTATTTGAACACTTTTGGATAAAACACACATTGTAGTTTCATTATTCATCTAGCAAATGTTGATTATAAACATAGTGCAGTACTTTATTAATTCATTAATCATGTTCATAATTTACATTCAAAATGTTGAGGTTAAAAAGATTTTTTGCAATATTGGCAAATATTATTAGAATCACAAGTTAACTATTTAAAATTGTTTAAAATGTATTCCTGTGATGGAAAGTTGAATTTTCAGTATCATTACGTGATCCTTCTGATTATGTGATCATTATAATATAATGATTTACTGCCCAAGAAACATTTCTTCATTATTATTAATGTTGAAAACAGTTGTGTTGCTTAATGTTTTTATGAAAACATAATTCAAACATGAACAATTTTGAAGTGTAGTGTAAACATTATAAATCTGGATTAGTATATATATATATATATATATATATATATATATACTAGTCACCATGATACTCACTGCTGCTATTTTATCAATGCAATAATGTGCAATTTGTTGTTGTTGTTGTTTTTAGTGCAATCACTAAAAATTAGTACTGTATTAGTACTGTATTAGTACTGATTAGTACTGTAATCCTTGATATACTTTTGTTTTTTTGTTTTGTATATATTTTATATATATACACATATTATATATTATGATGTATATTATTTATATTTGTAACATACTGTAAAAATTGCTGCTGGAACAGAGAAATTTCCCCATTGTGGGGCGAATAAAGGTTTATCTTATCTTATCTTAACATTAACCAGTAATAATAGCTAAAAAAGATTAATTTTTTCTGAGATGTTTCACCTCTCCAGGTGAATATATGAAGTCATGTTCACACAGGTGTCCCAGCATGTAACATTCCTCTGACTGTAAACATGTCCCAATAGCATTTGAGATCCAGAAATGCATTGTGTTGCCACTGTATTTATGCACTGTATCTGATTTTTTGCTTTCATAAAATTGGTAATACACTGTATAAAACAGACATCACATAAGGATGAACCCTAAACTCTAGGTTGTGTGTTTTTATTTTGCTAATGTATTTCTTTCTCTGTTTCAGACCCTTGAAGTTATGGTAAAGGAACTGAAAGACTCGCAGAGCCCTGCGGGTGATTTGTTGTTAAGGAAACCAGGCAGGAGCGTGTTACAAGGCATCAGTTCACTCCAAGCCGCCTGTCCTCTGCTGCGCGCTCGAAGAGCGGGTAATGGATCAGACCGGGGCCCAGGAGACCTCTGCCTGAATCAAACCGTTCAATACGTGCCAACACAGGCTCCTCTGCCTCCAAGCAGCAAACAGAGGAAAGAGCTGTATAGACAGCTGATTTAAAACTTCAGCTCTGCACATACTCTCACCCGTGAACGTATTAGCATTTAACTTAGACATATTCCTTTACTCAGAAAAGAAAAACTCACTATTGGACTGGCCTGATTGATTCACTGTGTTTGTGTATAAGAGGTTGCTGTGCTAACATGGTTTTGTTCCTTAGCCACAGAGCTTTCGTATCCGTCACTGTCCTGTTAAGACTGCCAGCAAATTAGTCTCTGCCTGCTTTTCTTTCCAGGATGCAAAATAAAGGAGTTACAAATGATGAAGTGCAGATGTACACAGAAGCGTTTGCCCTCTTTAGGACTAATTTAAGTCCTCCCTGAATTTGATTACCACTAAGTGGATTGATAATTGTTGGAATATCAGCGTGGTTAACTAATCCACTCTCAGACATAGAGCTGTATTGAAAACAGTTATTTTCTTCTTTCATTTTGGATGTGATGCTGAGAACACAGTTTTTTGCAAACATTATAACAGGGACAGATGATCGCACTCAGAAAGTAAAAAAAAAAAGTATTGTGAATGAATTACAGTAATCCGGGTAATGCGGGACACCTAAACTTCATAAGCAGTAATTATATGTTAAAATAACCGTATTCTACAGCTGATTTGTCATGTAATGAATTGTAGTAGAGTGAGAACCACAGTAACTCGCAAACAAATATCCACAGATTGCTATAATTCACCCAATGTAGAAATATTCAAGGGACCATTTTGGTTTCACTTTATTTTGACGGTCCCTTTAACACATTTTCTTGACTAAGTAATGTTGCACCTACATGTCTACTAACTCTCATTAGAGTGCTAGTAGGATATTAGCAGATTGGTAGGGTTAGTTTTAGAATAAGCTGATATATACAGTTGCAAAGTTACTTCTGGTCAGTAGAATGTGGAGGAGAATCACAATAAAGAGTTAGCAGAAAGTCTACTAATACTTTAATGCAAAGTTAATTTTAGTCAACATAAATAAAGTATCACACACAGATTCTCTATGGGGTGTATAATGTTATAAGGAATGTTATTTAGAAATATAGACTTTCTGAAAAAAGTAGTTTCTCTTAAAATGTACCAGTGCTTTAAATGCATTCATTATTTCTCAATATTGTTGTTAAAATCCAAGCTCATTCTTACTGATAGTCAAACTGTTAGTTTCTTCTGAACACATGAAACATATTTATTTATTGTGCCACTTCTGCATAAATACAATTATATTATTGTAAACACGTCCACTACTTAGAAAAATTCCCAATGAGGAAATGCAATTACTGCAGTTCCATTACAGATTGCCATATGGTAACATTGTTATTTTTCCCGCTGCAGTGTCCATATGGCAACGTCCATACTTTCTCAATTTTCTGTAAAACTGTGCTAGAAAAGTAGATCTATAAACAACATCTATTCAGATTTTCAAAGATGCAGCAAAAAATCCAGATGTAGAAGAAATGTGTCTAATAGCACAGTTTGAAGAACACAGCAGCAGCAAGTGTCTTACTCAGGAAAGAGTATATATCATGTGGCATATTACATTAAAGACTGACCTTAATTACAATGCAATTTATTGTCAATTTTTGAGCAGATGAAAAAGTGAAAGAAAATGTTGTGTGTCATATGGCAACACTATTATAAAGGTTATCATAGAGGCTTTTAAAGCTGCTGATGAAGTTCTGTTACTCATGCAGCAGCTAAACTATTTGTTCAGTGTGTACAGATCTTGTAAAGCAGCAAAAATTATTTAATTAAAGTGTATTTTTGAATATAATCTTCCACAATATTTTTTTTTATTTCATAACAGCATTCTGAGTATTATTTCTACCATGCTGAAATGTAATTACACAAAAGTGAAAGAGAATCTTAGCTATAAATGTCTGTAAATGTCATTAGCAAAAAAAAAACAGCTTAACCCCATGACACACACACTCTAGTAACAAGTAACAGACTCACTTTGTTGATGAATAAATTTCTCATGAAAAATTAAAAAGTATTATTGTATGATATGAAGACACTTACATTAATTTTTAACTTAGCTTAAACATGCCTGTGAATTTGGATATTATTGTCTGTTAGGAGACCAGGTCACTTCCAGAAGACAACTTTAAAAGTGGATAGAACAGCTGACATTTATCAAAAGGGCAGGAGCATTTCATACCATTAGGGCTTCTGGCTGTGTCTAGAGGGACTTGACTAAACCAATCTAGAAACCAAATGTCATAGCAGCGTGCTCAGTCTATTCAACCTGTTTTAAAATCAAAGTGGTGAATGTTCTTCGCTTTATTGATACTAGCTTCCAACATGTGAGCGGTCTGAGCCTCTCCCTGTGTTTCTCTGGGGAAAGCGTTCTTTCTTTGCCCTGAGGATGTCCTTGCCTGCTCTGCCGGGCCTCTACAGCTGTAATTTGGGTGATACATGTGCTACCCGTGACCTGCCTCGCATTCCTCCGTCTGCGTACCATTATTACTTGGAATCTTTAATTGCTCTAGACGTTCATTTACCAAGTAAGGGTATCTTGTTCCCTATTAAAGTGGGCTACTTGCTGTCTCAGTTCTTGTATGTGGATGGATTTAGCCTGGAATGAGGCCTGGTTTCATTGTTGTGTTTGTCACTGCAATCTACAAGGATCAGAGGTCACTTTCAGCAATCATTCGTCATCGGCTACACTACCAAAAACATTCTACTCACAAGCAGACTAGAATTGTCTCAAGTGCATATACTCTACTGTTCAAATGTTTGGGGTCAATAACAATTCTTTTTTTCAAAAGAAATGAACAGTTTTATTTAGCAAAGACATGTTAAACTGATTAAAGGTGAGAGTAAATACATCAATATAAATAAATGCTGAGCTTTCAATTCATCAAAGAATCCTGAAAAAGTGCATCAATGTTTCCACAAAAGTATTAGGGAGTAAAACATCTGTTTTCATTTTTATTTTAATAATATTCCACTGAAGTGTGAACCCATGTATAGTTTATTGAAACAGAATACAAAACAAAAACTAAAACCATGGTATGAACTCAAGCACTTGATTTAGACATGACAAACCTCTCATCAACAGAGGTTGGACAAACTAATTAGATACAAAATGATGGGAACATGGGTGCTGTATGACTGACTAACAAGAAACACCTAAACCAATCCAATGAACCAATCAAAACGTGACACAATACAAAAGGAACCAATGATAACAATGAGCAAATTAAGCACATGACATGATCACATGAGGGCAAGGAATCAGATGACAAACCAGGAACTATCACAATACAAAATGTGATAATACAAAAAGACATGAATAAAACCTGAACTGTGGCATTCCGCCTTCAAAAACCATGGAGGATCAGGTGGCCATGTTAGAATCACCAGTGACGGAGGCCACCAGGATGGAGTTGGCGGATGTGAGAACCACTAAAGCAACACAGATGACCTCAGGGAATCAGAGAGCCATGGTGGAGCATAGTCCTGGGCAGTACTCTTGGCTGTGAAATGGGGTGTGGTAAGTCCATACAGCTTCTGTGGTTATAGAATGTATCACACAATACCACGGGACTTAGACTTGATTAAACATGATTAACTTAGACTTGTCAGACTTGGAAGCGCTGAGACCACTTGACTTGCATGTTTTAGGAAATTCCAGTGCTGGCTCAAGCTTCACATCTGCTGGAGCTTGGCTCTATGATGGCTGAAGGCTCTGGCATGGCGGAGACTGCGGTGGCCCCCATCTGCAATTATCACAGTAAATAAGGAACCGGTGAGAAATAAGGCAAGGTCATTGTACTGGGCCAGAGTCCACGTAACAGTGCCTTTAGGCACTTTAGGTAGTTAATGATCATTAAGTCCTTTACAAAAAATGCCTTTTAGTGCAACATCATTAAAGCCCACCTGGTGGCAAAGTGCACAGAACTCAATGGCCTGGTTGCCTTGACAGGCCCAGGAGATGAACTGCTGGTTCATGGTGAGGTCTTGCTTTCTGTTACGATATTCTACTGAAGGCGAGTTGAATGTGAACCCATGTATAGCTTAATGAAAAAGAATAAAAAACAAACTAAACAAAATCATGGTATGAATTACAGCACTTAACTTAGACTTCAACAGAATAGAAACATAAACAGACTTGAACATAGACCTGACTTGACAAAACTAAACAACAGAGGTTACACGAACAAAGCTAAACAACAAACAATGGGAGCAAAAGAGCTATAGACTAATAACTAGTAAGAAACACCTGAACCTAATGAATACA
This sequence comes from Rhodeus uyekii, assembly GCA_037043235.1. Classification (NCBI taxonomy): domain Eukaryota; kingdom Metazoa; phylum Chordata; class Actinopteri; order Cypriniformes; family Acheilognathidae; genus Rhodeus; species Rhodeus uyekii. The sequence goes on from JAWRVZ010000013.1 coordinate 5,887,609, forward strand.
GTGAACCAGTCAACATTTGTCAAGTAAGACAAAGGTCCGACAAGAGCAAAGAAAAGCATGAAATGATCACATGAGGGCAAGGAATCAGATGACAAACCAGAAACTATGACAATATAAAAACAACCTAACCATGACAAATGGCTGCTGAAAATTCACTGTTGTTATCACAGGGATAAATTATATTTTAAAATGCATAAATATGTAAATATTAGAAATTAAATGATAAAACAATTTATTTTAAATTGTGATAACGTTTTAAAATACTACTGTTTTTAATGGACTTTTGATCAAATAAATACAGCCTTGGTGAGACTTCTTTCAAAAATATTAAAGAATCTTGCTTTAGTGTAAGAAGGTTAGTGTAAAAAAAGGTTTAGTGTAGTTATTATGTGTATTCTTACTGAGAACTTGAAATGTGTACAATTTTATTGTACATAACAATATACATTTGAATTAATTCCTCTATAAAGCAGATAAATTACATTATATTTGCCTCCAAATTACATTTGATTCCACATCCTTTAAGCATGACTCTCAGGTTCAAAGTTCTCACGACCTAATATTAAAAATAAAGGTTGAATGCTCTCGAAATGTGTGAGGTACTTTCTTTTATTATAAGCTAAAGTGAGAACCTAATTGGCATTCTCAAAGAACCAAATCAATTCTTTATCAGATGAAAAAGTTTCAATATGGACTTACAGCTCTTATGAGAGGTTGTCCATTAAACTCAAACTGGAAAAAAGGACAGGGCATAAAATGACGGCGCCGGTTGCTTCTTGAAGTACCTCTTGTGAGGGGACGAAATACTACCCGCTGCCTTGAGGATATTAAAAATGAAATACAGAGTCATTTGCCGCACAGGGTCAGCCAATACTGATCTGTTTTTGATTAAAAACAAGGAGCTTAGAGGCTTTCCGGTTGCCATGATAAGGCATCGTGTCATAAGTCTGATTTCAGCCATGGCCATGTGGACAGTAGTAGTGATCTTCGGCCAAACCTTAATAATCTTCCATCTAAATGTGTGAGAACTCTCTGAACCCTAAAGCATCCGGCATCGCTTTTAAGCTTACAGGTTTTGGCTTTGATGGATCTCTCTTACAAACTTCCATTTGGAAAATCTGTCCTCCTTCCTTTCTCTCTTGCTGGCTGACTCTATGGGTAGAAGAATCCACTTTGCTTCCTAATACTTTTGTAAGCTTTTGGATACAATGGCATTTTCGTAGTCAAAAGACAGAAAAGAACTCTTGAAAAAATGCAATGAGGAAAAGCAATAGACTAGGGATATATTACTCTCAAAATACACTGTGGTTATCAGGAATAGCTAAGCTGAAACTGACCTATATTTTAGCACAGTAAATGTAGAATTTTCTGCATGGATGGCATCCACAAATGCTTGCGTGGAGAAATCACGCTTCAATTTCATGAGCCTAAACCAACGTGGGCCATAGCCAAAATAAAGTATGCTCGTGCTGAGGCTATACAGGACAATTGTTCAAGTACACGAACTATCTGGGCTATTAAACCTTCTCCAGGTCAATAAACATTTATGATAAGAGCAGTTCCCTTTCAGAAAACCTTATTTTACAGTCCCGGTATGGCCCTGTTTTTCTCAGCTGCATTGTGCCAAACACATTAATCCATCCAGGAGGGACTTATTCTGGGCTGTGGGGGCCACTCTGTCCCTCTCTTTCTTTTTGCAGAGGTTCAATGGCAGAAAATCCATAGCTTCTCTAAGAGGAGGAATTCCATTAGATAATAGATATGGAATCCATCTCGATTCCCCACCTTATCTTCTCTCAGGGTGAGAAATCAATACAGAAGCTTCAGCTCAACTGCCAACAATAACAATAAATTGATAGGCTTGTGAGAGAAGGAGAGTGAGGAAGAACATTAATGGGCAAAATGCCACTCTCTTCATTGGCAATGATGCAAATCAAAGTGTTAATTGTGCAAATAGTCATCTGAATGAGGGGAGGTGGGGTTAAACGTATATTTAACCGATTTGTTCAAAACCCTTGATTCATTCAGGAACTAAACAAGGGAATAGGTGTATTCATCTCGAAGCGGCGTTGTGTAGACGAACTAGTGTATGTCATCAGTGTCGCAACTGAGAGCGATTAGAGAGCAGACAACTCTGTATGCTATTGAAACGGTCTCGCTGTACTTTGATGTCATATCAGCTCCGCTTCAAGTTGAAATCACCTAAGGTCTTTGTGAGTGAGTCATTGAATTAAGTGTTCAGCAGATTCGTTTACAGTATTGATGGGAGGAATAAACATGACATTCCACATGTGCTCTTTCTATTGACCCATTTGACACAGAGTGTTTATTTATTCTTAATATTGTTGGCTAGAGAAGCACACAGAGAGTTAATAATTTACATTGTAGATGTTTTTCTATACATGTTTCTGGCACAGGGCTATACATAGAAAAAGTAACTTTTTGGAATATGGGCCTAGTGTAAAAAGAGGTTCTTCCTACATGACATACATTTGACTACATTAATTGAACAAAAGTAAACATTAGGTGACATTTTCTGGTAGATGATGCCTTAACGCTTTATTGATGAACATTAAGAATTAGCTGTTTATTACTAACTTCTCCTAATTTCTCTTTGTTTTGCAGGCCACATTGTTTCCTAATATTTCCTAACAGATTAGTAAATGTTTTACTAGCACCGATTTGAGGGTTCTTACAACCGTGAAATAGACATTTTCAATTTATAACAACAACATTTGTCTTCTGTCTTTTGTGTCACAACTTGTGATCGTCGCTAGTGAAGTGAATTCTGTGCACGTTCTTTTGGCGCCATCAGCCAATCAGCATTGCCATGTCATAATTGCCATGCATCTCCAGAGTGACATTGGCTCAAACAGTTCTGTGGTCCCATGAGCAAAGATGACAGATTTCCAATTACGTACTTTCTCCTCCAGGTCCTGCACCAGCCGAACAGCTACCATTAAGATGAATGGGAATGTTAACAGATAGCTTTCTCCAGGTACATGACCTTCCTTTAAAAACACTGAACATCAACCGAATATCACAACCATAAATCTGTAACTAAAGGCAGTGTTTTCTCTTCAAGCCCTCAACCCTATTTTACTGACACTTAGCCAGCAGATGTCAGTCTTTTCTGTACTATCAATGGCACATTCCAAATGGGATTGCCCTGGAGGCAGATTTAAAGACTGCAGGGGTGAAACTGTCAGGAGAACATGTAATGGTAAAGAGAAAATGTTAATTAGGATGGACTTAATGAGAATGACAAGCTCTCAGCACCATTGACTCAGCATTAGATGCAAGCTCAAACTATTAATGATAACATTATTCAATTTAAGCTGCACTTGAGGCCTAATCATTTCATTTACATGTATGAGCAATAGGTTTAATCAATGTGTAACTGCTGCATGGAGTGGAATCGTGGTGTTTAGCTACAGAAAGAGTCACAGATACTTTATAAAGCAATCACAAGCCACTGCTGTACCATTTGGCCAGATAACTAGTTCTTTAGGAATAACACTCAAGAGTACATGAAGATATAATGGCTCATCCTAGAAATTCCAGGTCAGTAATAACGAATGAATTAGCACCCAGATGTATTCTTCAGGAGAAAATCAAAATGGAACAATGGTACGCCGCTAATATATTTAAACCATGTCATATCTCTTGCGCCTTACACAACTTATCTATTACGGCTTGCGTGGGATCCGTTAAGGCAGTTCCCTTTTTCATGTCGAGCCGTGTACGGAGGGAAGACCACCCTCATTGGGAATTGAGTGCAAGTTAATTTCAACCCACACAATGACACAATCTCGAAGACTGCAGAACAGTCTTTTGTGCAGCTTCTCTCCCCCAACTTAGTCAGTGGGAGGCATTAGCATCCCTGTCATCAGTGCCTGAGAGCCATCACTCCTTTGAAGGATTAACTTCATTAGCATGTTTTCATGCCACTCGTCTTCTAATTGCCCAATTGAAGCGCCCACTTGTTGTGCTTGTGAAACATGCCTGGACTCACAAGACCAAGTCCGGGACTTCTGTCTGAAGGTTATCATTTTTATTTGATCACGCTATCTTAATTCTATCTATCTATCTATCTATCTATCTATCTATCTATCTATCTATCTATCTATCTATCTATCTATCTATCTATCTATCTATCTATCTATCTATCTATCAGGGGTGTGGGCAAATGAATTCAAATACACACTCATACATTGAAAAGTAGTCAATTCTTCAACTGTACATTTTGTTCAATCCTTTTTATCCAATTTATTGCGATCAGGGACATCATGCACCCTCTAAGGAATCAGTGGCAGACTGGCTCACTTGGTGTCCTAGGCAAGATACGATATGATGAAAGGAAAAGGCACTTTAGCAGTTCTTTGAAAGTATCACAGTTCAATTTATTCAAATATTCACGGCCATTTTATTCAAATGTTTAAGAAGAGAGAATAAAACAGTGAGATCTATTTCTTCAAACATTTTTTTTATCCAGCCAAACAGAGAGAAGTGTCACCCTGCCTCAGTGACCACAGAGAGAGTGAGTGTGAGGGAGAGAGAGAGAAATCCAAAATCAAAGTAGTATGTATATATAGCCTGTGGCTCTCCTCTCATTTCTCATGAATCACAAATACAGATATTGCATGCTTAAACTAAAGCTCTTGCCCTCTTAAGTTCTCTACATGATGTCATGTACAGGAAGGTATTTCTCAGTCTCAACCTGTCTGCTCATGCAAGTTCTCCAGTAATACGATACACATCTAAAGGTTCTGAGAAAATGCTGGTCATTCTCAGACAAGGGCTTCATTTATTTCTCAAGAAGGAGGCTCATTTTCCCACAATGCAGCCTGGGCTACATTTTACGCACTAAATGAAAGTACTTCTGCACTCATTTTATGATGTAAGTGATGCTGTGTTTATGCAACATGCAAAGAGCATAATTAAACACTAACTCCTATTTTCTATCACTGTTGTTTGTTTAACATTCTGAAATATAAAAAGATGACTATATTTTCATCATTTTATCTTTGGAACTGTAAAAACAGTTAGCAGCAATACGATTTTAAAATCTATGCATGTTATCTTCTGATGCGCTGCATAAATGTGTGAATATTTTAAACTGAAACTGATTCTGAACACATGGCAGATTTGAAGCGAATGTCAAAAGCTATTAGGAAAGATTTCAATATCAAAAAGCCACTTATAGATATGGTGTATCTGAGAGATTAGAGAATGTCTGATTTAAGAACCAACAATCAATAGGCTTAAAAAGGTTATGTGGATCAATGTAAAATTGTTTAGTTCGCCAGCTCTGTCATTTGAGTATTGCCGTCTTGAAGAACGGAAAACATCTTCTGTTAAAGGTGAACAATAATATTCCTTAACTATGCAGTTTGAGCAGACATTGCATTTTTATTCCTTTTTATAGTTCAGGGTCAGGGAGTGAGGCTGGGCAAATTTAGTGCTGGTCAGATACATTTTTCAAGAATATGTCCAGCAGGCATTGAATCAAGAGGGAAATTAGTCATCTCTTAATTTACTCTGAGAGTTGATTCTAAAGCAACTTGTCTCATGCCATCTAATGGGCGTAATTAACAATCAAACCGAATATGACAGTGAACTTTACTCTCACTGCTGCCCGTCTGCTGTTCCAAGTTCAGATGCTAAAATTGGCCTCTAGGGAGTGGCATAAATTCATTTTTGTGAATTTGCAATTCAAACACACAGCCACACACATAGTAATGTCTATTATAAACTGGCTAAAGTAAAAATTAACATTGTATGTAGCTATAAACATTCAGGGTTGAGGTTGAATATACTGTAAGCATTCCACCGATCGAACTAAGGCCTGTCCTGTCCAAACATCGTATATCTTGTTCTTAGAAGAGGGGAAAATAAACCATTGGCTCTTCATTAGGCTCCAAATAAACCTTAACTTAGTCTTTATGTCCATCCCCTACCTCTCCTCTCAATCCTCTTTCTCCTCCTTTCTCTTCCTTCCTACATGGCCTTAGGGAGCAGTTAGATCTCTGAATGCTCTCGCTCTATTGTGAGCTCACATTGATTGCCTCTACCCTCTCCAAAGCCAGTCGGGCCAGTCAGCATGGGGTACAGGCTGTCTGCTTTATCCACCGTGGCTCACATTTTTCTGAGAAATAAAAGAGGGGGAGAGAGAGTCTCGGAGTGAGTTCCTCCTCCACTCCTGCAAACAGAGAACCAGATGCATCTGTTTTACTCCCCCCCCCCTCTCTTTTTCTCCCTCTCCTCTCAGTGGCTGTTCTCTAAAGGGAATCAATAGTCTACTTAAACGGATTTCTCTTGTGTCTTGTTGTCAAATACGTTGTGCACCTCTGCCTTTCTCCGTGTGGGCTGATCTTTGTGCGCTGCGGTAACGTCTCAGCAGCGTTCATTTATATGCCCTTGATCTGCATTTCCGCTCTTTGTCTGTTTTACACTTCTGTAATATCCTTTACACCTACCCAGTTAATGGTGCTTTGGCACAGTCGCTTGTGTTTCCTCTAAGGAGGTCTGTGAGGGCGATAGAGCGCTGTGTAAAGGAGCTGTAAATAATCTGTGAACGCTCAGTCTGTGTGTGAAAGCTTATGTCAGCAGAACTGAAACTCTCTTTCCATCATGTTGCTATGAAGTCCCAGCAGCATCAATCATTTCCCCTGTGATTGTCAGGGAATTAGCTGAGCTGTGGCGTTCAGTGGCGAGCCGGTTCACGTCAGCTTGGGTCAAAATATGGATATGTGTCTGAATTGTCTCATTACTTCATTTGAAAAGCAACTAATGTACTCATATTGACACCTGCAAGACCATTTAGGACATTATCTGACACAACAACAGGGTTGAACGCCATTCAGAATTGAATTGAGCATGCTTTGCATATTAAAAAAGTATTCTGTATTTTTATTACAATTCCTGTTTGATTGGAAGTATATTCAAGATGAATTGAAATTCAGTGAATTGACAAATGCTGAAAGAGCCTTGTTTCGAGAAAACTTGATAGATAGATAGATAGACTTTGCATAACAGGTTCTCAGCCCTTATTAATTCTATCTTGATTTCTTGCATCTGTGTGTGTATGAAATTATACTGAGGTTCAGTCAAGCTAAAGTCACTCCACCTAAAGTCCATCCATCTTCTTGGCAGCCATCTGGTCATATTGTCTCAGAATGTAAGAGTCGAGGGCTTATCCACGAACACTAAGAGCTCTTACAACAACCAGCTTTGAACTGAAGTGTGCTGTTCATTGACTGCTTGTGATTTTGCTCGCATGAACCATGGCATCTTTGAAAGACTTCACAAAAACATGATTAATGGCCCATAACACAGGATATTACAAGCAGCTTAAAAGGTATATCACAATAGAAACTGAGGTACTCAACATTACTAACGCTGTGCTTTGATACTGATGTTACACAGGGATATCCATCTTTGCAAAAGCCATCTGAGGCACCAGTCATCCTATCGACAAATTCAACAGCATCTGTTAAATCACTTTGAATGTCTGTCCTTGATGAAGTGTCTCGAGCCGAGACCTTAAGGAATAAGTGCATGTCAAAAAAAAAAAAACACATTCAAACTAGCCAGTCAATATCGAAAAGGAAGTGTGGTTAAAACGAGAATTGGAGAACTAATGGACAATATTTGAAACTGAGGAAAAGGGTGCTTTGACATTGTCTGCAGCACTAAAATTGTCATTTGGTGGATCATCAACTCTCCTTCTAAGAACAGGACAGAAATAAATATGAATGACTGCCTGTGACCGATGATGTCATCTGCTAGATTTATCCCTGCCAACTTAGATAACTGTACAGGAGCAAGTGTCCTTGAGACAAAGTGCTCAGAGAATGGGCCCATGCATTAATGTTGACAGCGGTGCAGTGGAGATGCTAAGTATGTCAAAAGACACTTCCAAAAACTTTCTTTGAAATTACTGGCCAAAAATTGTTGGGAAATAATTGACAGATGGTAGAATTTTTTTTTAAATTGCTCTATTGAGAAATATGTCACAGTGTTTCTATAATCAACACAATGAGTTCTTTTGAGTGTTGTAACACCATTGGTTTAACCTGTTATACATGAGCTATAGGTAGTTGTAGCACTCAAGACCGGTATTAAGACCTTTTTTAAAAGTCTTGTTCTTGTCTTGGACTTGAATGCATTTGTACTCGGTCTTGTCTCGGTCTCAGACTAAAATGATTCTGGATTTTAACTCTATACTGGTCAACACTTGTGAGGACTTCACTAAATGTATCTGTTTATCTGTTAACATCATTAATGTGATTTGATGTAAAACATACAGCTTAACATGAAATCAATAACTTATACTGCTGTGCTGGGTTCAAAATCAATGTAGGATTGTCTCAAAAAAGTCAAATTCCCAAAATTCATACAAATACCCACAATATTCAAGAAATGATTGCAAAATAGTACTTGTATGAAATTTTGTTTTATATTATAATATAGGATATAATCAAGCTATATCAAAAGAACAAGAATCAAATTTTCACAAATAGGAGCTCGATTGCAAATGTGATATTGATTTTGTAAAAAATATTCAATAAACAATAAGTTAATATTAAGTGACTTACATTTTAGACACAATTTTAGGCAAGTTTTTACTATTTTGACAATTACTAAATGAAGCAGTTGCTTTGAACAAATCAGTTCAATAAATGATTCAATGACTCACTCATTAAATGTTTTGTCGCCACCTATGGGTGGTTGCAGTTTTATATTTGAAAGTAGCCCTATGGTTTTATTTTTCCCATCATATTTTTATATTCAAAATGTTATTTTTTAAACATGAATCTGAAATTTATTGATGTAGGTGTAATTGTACCAATTCAGATGCAACTTCTGTGCCGCCTCTGCAACACTCTGATGAACTTTCTTGTTAGTGATTTGTTTGTTAACAGTTCTATAGTTTCTTATTCTAACTGTATTTATTGATTAAATATGAGACATTTCTCAGACAGTAGATATGGATTCGGTCTCAACCACAGAAAGCCTTGGTCTCAGTTTATGTGGTCTTGACTACGACACTAGCTATAGGGGTTAAATCATACATGAGGTGACAGCAGAAAGTAAGAAATTTAAATTTTCCTTCTGGCTTATAATTTGATTTGTAATCATGTTACTGGATGAAAAAACTGGATCATCTGAGTCAGCTTAATTTGGTTTGAAACATTTACACTAGTTGTAATCTACATACAAAAAAACAAGAAAATAAATAAACTGCACAAAATGGGCCATAGACTGCGCGTTGTTTAATAAATATCAACATTTATTGTTTTGTTTTGAATTAAAATCATCTCTGTAATTTTACTGTATTGTACTGAACTGAATTTAAATGTTTAAAATGAATTGTAATTGTAGTAAATTTATACTATACTAAATTTATACAGTCTTCATGAAAAGTCTTCATTATACAGTCTTCTGAGAAATCAAATATTCCTTGAGCTTTTGACATAAGAAGTGTTCATACTATAAGAATATCCTGTAAGTTTCAGAACTAAAAAATTCCTTTCTACTCCTTTTATTGTAGACAAGCCCAGCGAATGAGTCATTGTGGAATGTGCCTTTCTATGACGTAATACGCGAAAGGCCACCTCATCAGAAGAAAATCAGTGCCTACTTTATCATTGCAAAGTTTCGGTATTCGGTACATTTCACTGTGGTAAATCAGTCGCAATTTCGGTTATCGCAATATCAGTCGCTTTGTAAACAGACTTTTATGATATGAACTTGGCAGTAATGTGACAACAAGTAACTGTGTTCATTGATCTGCAGTGATTGATCAGTGATTTCTGATATGTGATGATACAGGAAGCTACAGCCAGAAATAAAACTAGTGACTAAACAGTCAACATCACATTGTTTCTCTTAATAGGATGAATATAATCTGTTATTTAAACGGTGGTTATATACAGAAAGCAATCAAAGAAGCCTCCCTTTATAATCGCTGGAGCTGTCAATCACACTGTGCAAGTTTATCAGTGACGGAGTTCTGAACTCTCCAAAACTCCAGTTAAGATAAACTGCTATGTTTGCACTGTTATGATGAAACTAGCATTTGTTAGTGTGCAGAAATGACCAGATCACTGTATTCATGCGCTCATCATGTCTGAAAAATGCCTTCTATTTCTAAATTATGACCATCTTTGATGTAAAAATCATACCAACATTTATAAGTGCACCTCAGGAAATATTATAAAACAATACAGTTCATGACCCCTTTAAAATGTTCATGTTTTCTATTAGTGTTCTATTAGCAGACTGTCAACAGCACTCTTTGTACTTGACACTAATTTACACACTTCAGGGATTCATTGCATATTTTGTTTTAAACTATTTTAATTAGTAGCAGACAAATGGGAATATTACACAGAAGTGTGTGTTACAACACTCCAAATATGCCTGTATTGAAAACAATGATACCTCTTGTCACATATTGAGTGCTTTGCTTTGCTCCTGTCAGGAGGAAAGAAATTACAAGCTGTAAAATCCCAGGCAGGGCATTTGCATATCTCCATATTTAAGGGCATAAGTCACACAGACAGGCATGCTGGAATTTTGTTCTGGTGGTGTGAGGCAGTGCAGCGAGTGATTCTATCTGATGCACTACTAGACGCTTGCGTCGCGCGGCCTCCCCCTGGTCAGTCGAGTCGTGCAGCGTTGGCCGAGGAGGCAGTAGACGCGCGCTGTGTCTCGGCACTGTTGGAAGAGTCATTGTTCCTTGACGTCACCACTCAGCCAAGCCTGGCGCTGCTGCTCTCAAACATGTCTTTGTTATTCAGAGCTTTCCATCGGCGAATCGCAAAATACGGAACGAGCTGTTCCTTGTATTCGCGGGAAGTAAGAGGACTCACACGGACGCTCGTTTGTTTGTGTTTGGGGAGGAGATTTCTTTGAGAATAACTTATTTTTACATAAACAGCTGAAAAACATGGATTAAAAAAAGCATTAATATCATTATTATTATATTTTCCCCAAACATTTTTACAAAATATCACAATATAATTACATTTTAAATAATATATTTAAAAAAGGAAGAAAAAAAAAAGAGTATGAGAAGATCACAACTTAAAACTATTAAAAGATAAAAACAAGAGTAGGAAAATATCACACGATTTTCACTCATAATTAGAATGGTAATATTTTGTAAATTACTATCTACTTAAAATACATTATATTACTAAAACTATAAGTATTAAAGCCCTCTTCTCTTTATAAATGTTAAATTATAACAATAATTACATTTTTAGTCTTACCTAAGCGCGTTTTCTTCAAACTCCCGAAAAGGCATTGTGTTCTCCTGGGTTTGATCACAATAAAATAAAGCCAAACTGTAGAATTGAAACTGCAAAGAAGCTGGCGGTCGCGTGCGAATCCAGTCCGTTCATCTGAACACGCCGCCTGGTGTCTTCCAAAGGCGCGAGCGCTTTACGCGACTCTGGGACACATTTTGTCAGCAACCAGCAAGCATGGCTCTGTGGTAATAGAATAGCCCGTGTAATTTGACACTTCAACTTGCCGTGCACTACGTTAGTTGATTCAGACAGTCACACTAACGAAACGCCGTGCGCTTTTCTCTCAGTGTTTGTGAAGTGTGAGGAGGGAGAAAACAGATCGCAACTTCAAATCCAGGAGATTTTCGGCGCCGTGCTGTGATTGGACCCAAAAGTAAGTTGTGTTTGTGTTTTCCTATCATTTTCGCACCTTGCTCGCTGGGAAGGTTTCTATGCTTTGCATTGAAATGAATCCGTAGCCTCCGCGCTAGCGCCAACCTCAGCTAACAATAGAGTCACTTAAAGTATCGCTAAGATGTGTACACATGTATTTCTGCGCAGGAAACAATTGCACTAACTGAAGCGTTAGCGATACGCTGGCTTTGTGTTTTCGAAGGCAAGCACTATTGAGCAATTTTTCCTGGACAGTGGCGTTCAGAGGAACGCGGAATTTGGCTGAACCGGAGAAGCCCACCGTTTACGTACCGTTCAGCGTGTCGTTCTGGTGTGTTGCATTGTTCAGATGAAGAGGGCACTGTCATGCGGTGGACGGTTGGTTGGCACGTAGATGGGCACAATCGGATGGCTTCGTTGCACATATGTAATTTCAGTTCGCCGTTTTGATTAGGGGGAATTATATCGTAGTTGCTCGATAAGTAATGGGAAACGAGGCTTTCAACCATGTGCTGAAATGTGATGTTTCATTTCGTGGTGGAGTAACAGGACAACCGCGTTGATGCGTTGTAACCGCTGATACATTGTAACGTTTCGTTCGGATTGAATGTAACATCGGAACAGACTTTGAGGACACGAGCAGGGTTGGCTGCCCTGTGACTGTATGTGATCTAGGTTTCGGAATCGTATGAGAGAAATCAATTGTTTGCGATAGTCTTTTCGTTCTTAATATTTCTAATTAAATGACACTTGACTTATGCATTGTATGGTTGCATGTGGGTTACATTTGCTTACCAGGAAACACAATAAAGGAATGTTTCATAAATCAGTAGTTTACAGATTGTGCCCCTAAGATGTGAAATATACTTGCAAAAATGATTTGAAGCAGATATATAAACAAATATTGTTGTTTAATGCAATTACAGTATTGCTTTCTGAAATTAGTGGCTAAAAATGCACTAGTTTACTAGTCTAACTGTTTTACTACTTATTAATCTAAGGATCCTTAATTGGTACTTTTTTCTTTTACCATACATCTTTATCCAAAGTGACCTACGAACAAGGAATATGAAAAGCCATTTATCTTCAAGTCAATAAACAGAAATGCTAGTAATACAAAGTTTCAGACATCACTCAGAATAGTACAAGCACAGTGGTACAATGAAAATGCTGATATTGAATCACAAATAACTGCAATACTTGATATAGGGTGAGAAAGTTAATGTAGGAGTGTTTCTCTTTGCTCTTGTTTGTATTTTTTTTTAAATGAAAATCCAGAAGCGATCTGATTAGTTCACCTTTAAAAAGTGGCATCTAAAAATGGCCACTGGTTCTGATTTTGCCCATGTGTAAAAGGTACCAGATTACGTTTAGAAGTAAACTACCCAAGAATACAACATGGACTCACACGTGTCCATCAAGCATTCTCTTCATAAACCACAGGCTATTTTGTTTGCTTAGTAAGTGAACATTTTATTCAAAAGGTTATTACAACTTTCAGCTTTGGTTAATAAGTTTGTATTTTCCTACATGATGTTATTTATTCAATTATTTATTGATGGTTTTTGATCAAACATGACCCATGCTTTATCCAGAGTCATGTTAATGCCTTTGATTCTAGAAATGTTACGTATTTGATTATTGTTGGAGAGTCTCCTGACAATAGTACTACAAGAAGCCTAAACACATTGGTGAAATTCTTTCTAGCAACAATTTGAAGTTTACAGTAAATGGTCATTGTTTTTATGAAAATAGGTTTTGTTTCCTCAAAGCGAAGTTCTAACAGAGTTTCTCTTCAGTTGTTGGGATGGTTCTACAGTCAAAGTTGCTATTTAATGACAATTTGTTGGTCACCTCTTTAGTACTGTACAATCACAGTCAATATTTACATGGCTGTGTGAGTGCTGATAATGTTAAAAACCTACAACCAGGGTAGATTGCATATGGAACAAAGGTGAAAGTACCTAGCTCTCAGCTCATTTTGAATTGTGGTGTTGGTTCATGTTAACATTATTGGAGGAGGAATAGTGTTAAGGCCAATTATTGTTTGCAAAGTTTAAAAATGAACCCACACAAAAGACTGCAGTATGCTGGAGGTGGTGTATTTTCCCACCAATGTGATAGAGGGGACTAACTTGTATGAGTCAGGAATGGAGAGTGTGTCTAGAAGAGGAGAGTTTATTTTCCTCCCTTCTTCAGACAGGGGCCCCAGGTTGAGGATCATCATTACCAAGGGCAGAGGTTTTAGCCATAGTCATGTAAAGACACAGATAGAGCTCCAGTCATTCTGTCAACGGGACTAAAGAGGTATTGCGAAGAGCTTAATTGAGCTTAATGTGGGATTAAACTTCCATAAAATCGTTGAAACGTTGTTTTCAACATGCCAAAATAGAGAGAATCACAAGATATGTCATTTGAACAAATTGACATTGTCAAAAATGGATCAGATTTTACACGCAAATTATTCAGTAACAGGTTTATTAGTTATTATTGCTCACATTGCTGCATATTTATTCACATTTGTGTCTCTATTGTGTCTAGCCTAACAAATGTGCTCAAGGTTGTCCATTTTAGGAGCGTAGTCTAGATGATCTCTTTTCACATTCAAATTCTTGGCATGTGTGACAAAAGCTTGCCTAATTCACTGGGCGATTTAAGGGTGGGAATCGTGAGTTATCCAGCTATACAATATTATCATGATACTTGGGTCACAATACCATACATAAAGGGTTCTATTTATAAGGTGCAATATGCAAGTATTTGTGGACGTGTGAACTAGTTATAATTTTGGAGTCTCAGATGATACAAGGAAGAAAGACCAAAGAATTCTAATGTCAATGTGTTGACGTCACTTTCTATTGTGAGCACTTCTTCACGACAAATCACTTTCTGTATTCCTCAGTTGTAATTCGCTTTAGATAAAACCGTCTGCTAAATGAGTAAATGTAATGTAATCTTTCCTGTAGTTCAACCAGTAGAGAATTGGTGCTTATAACGCCAAGGTCATGGGTTCGATCCCAGGGAAAGCAAGAACTGATTCAATGTGTTCCTTGAATGCAATGTAAGTCGCTTTGGATAAAAGCGTCTGCCAAATGCATTAATGTAAATTCATAATTTCATCATGCTACAGTATATCTGTTTCCCCCACTTCTAGAACACTAATTTGAATTAAACGCAGATCTAAAGTTTTGATTAGGTTTAGAATTTGAATTATGAGACCTAATATAAGTTAAATGTTCCTGGTACTCTTCATTAATAGTGTTTCATACCACATTTCTCTAATTACCTTCCTTATTGTCAGAATATGAGACAATGTCTTTTACCTCCTAAAAATACTAATCAGTGTTTTGACACCTTGACATTTAACTGTTAGCACACTATTGTGGTGAAATTGTGAAATAGTAGGCCCACATTCATTCATCATAAAGCCGAACAGTTGTCTAGCCACCACCCGCACACGCCCACTCTTGAACCTGAGTCAGGCTTTGTTTGACTCCACATGCTGCACTGTGGATCATTTATTACTCTTAATACGCTGATGGCCTTTTTTAACAGTTCACATTACGTCTGCATAACCGCCCGCTCGTCTTGCGTGCGTACTCTTTAGCTTCTGCGGCGATCGGGGTTAATGCGTTAACGTGAAGTGTAGCCTCCCAACCACAGATTATTCAGACAATAGCAGTGCACGACTTCTTATTTCCTTGCAGACTTACGGGTACGTTGTTCCATTTCATCTTGCGGTTCGTGACCTCGGTGAAGCAGAGGGAGAGGGACTTTTGATTTTAATTACATGCATCTGCAAAGAGCGTGGCGTGGGACCGAATCTGCTTCTAGGCTGCATAAGTTGAAAGCTTGTTGAAGGCTGCCTCTGACTCTCGAACTGACAATGTGACCATGGATGCACAGGGATGCGATGTGCAAAGCATTAGCTAGCTGGTGCCATTCTAAGTGCTTTACTCCTCAGATAGGGACTGTCAGGCCCACACTGTCACAGGCTCATGCATGTTTGATTTGACGCTCTTTGAAAAATGAACGCAGAAAATGTCACAATGGCTGTATCCCGTTTCTGTCGGCGAGAGCAAGTACTTTGAATCAAAAATGACACGTAGTTACTTTTTTTCCAATTCAAGGGCTTGATATTTGGCACTATAGGACAAAATGTCCCCACCACACTGACAATTTTGCATGATCACAAGCAATTACCTTCGTTTTTCGGTGCCAATAAAAGCTTGCAGTGCTTTGAAGTCTGACTGCCGCTGTGTGCTGTGCAAATCCAGCTTAAGCAAAACAAACATATTGTCCTCAACCTGTTTTCTTTTGACTGAGGCAAATGAGTGTACATTCAGTGAGCCATGTTCTCCATGCTAAACTGTTAAGTCCTGCTACTCTTTTAAAGAGATCCATCTCTCTTTGAGAAACAAATATCTGCGTTGTTAAGTACACTGATTCTATGGAGAGTCAAAGCTCGGTTTCAAAATCTTGTTGAAATTATTTGAGGATGCAACTTGTTGTATAAAAGCTGTTTAATAGATATTTCAACACTTCAATGCTTTTTTAATGCATTTATTCAGACTTTGCACGAGAGCACCAATGCATCTGCAGTCTTTTTATGTATTGAAATACTGCCATGTATTCCATCATGTGGAAACCTTGGACCATGTCACTGCGTCTGAGCTGTCTGTCTCTGTCTAGGAGGGAGATTTCCCTCCGTCCCTGCGAGTGATCACTGTGTTTCTGAGAGGGACGTGCAATTACGTTCAACATGGCCTGGGGGATTCGTACATGTTTTCTGACAAAGTAAATTAATTAGGTTTTCTTAGGAAAGATAAATATTATTTTTCATCCAAATTTGCCTTTTATGGGAAGGAGGATTTGCATTTGCGCACACCAGATGACATGCACACATAACCTTGGCTTAGACATTTGCACAAGGTGAGACTAAATGAAAGCTGAATGAAAGGAAACTATAAGATGTCAGGAGAACATGACAAATGGATGGTGGCGAATGAAATTCACAGTAGATCCGCCAAATCCCTTAGTGTTGCAGGAAAGAGGTGAATTTATATTAAACAGTAAAAATGCATTTGATTGTTTCCCAGCTGAATTTTCCAGGTTTATTTCTAGGGTTATCTGTCAAGTTAGTTTTTAATAAAATAGTAGATAATTTATGTCTTTCTATAATATGTTTTTAAATTTAATTACCATGCTTTGACTAGGCAAACAATTGTAATATGATTAACTAGCCAATAATTATACATATTTACTCTTGCAAATTTCATAATTTAGCTTGTACATACTAGTCAAATGTACCTCTGTTATAACTCAGTATTATAACTCTGTTAAAACTCTGTTATAACAGATTCAGTAACTAATTCAGTTCATGAGTCTATTTAACCGTTGTCTTTTGCAATACCCAACCCATTCAGACATTTCATCCAGAATGCAAGCTCATAACTCTGGTAAAATTACTTTTT
Source organism: Rhodeus uyekii (assembly GCA_037043235.1). NCBI lineage: Eukaryota > Metazoa > Chordata > Actinopteri > Cypriniformes > Acheilognathidae > Rhodeus > Rhodeus uyekii. The sequence goes on from JAWRVZ010000013.1 coordinate 5,904,776, forward strand.
ATTTTATTTTTTTGGATACCATGGGCCAGATGCACTAACAAACCCTCTTTTGCCGTCAAAAAAACTAATGACAAGAATTACTAAAGACACGCAGTAAAAAAATATACACTGAAACACTGAAAGGGGATGAAACAGAGTTCTTTTTTTTGGCTGACCTTATTATATATGCATTTGTTGGAGTATCTCTTTCAGACATAAAATTTATGGAAGGAGAGTATTTATTTAGGTTTGCTCTATTCGATTTATTGGTATTTGTGGTGTTATTTACTGACCCAAAATAAGCACGTTTTGAACCAGACTGTAATTTTCGCTGCTCTTTGCCAATTGCGTTGGCCCTTATTGGAAATGATCCGCCTGAATCTGTTTTCTTTCATTTGTGCATCGTCAGTAGATCACATGCATAACTATCCACTCCCATTGGCGCTTTTATGGGATTGTATTCAGCGGAAGCACTGGTATGCCGTAATATCATATTAATCTTGCGTAGTATTCTGTTAAAACGGCTAATACCGTTTACATTAAGCATCTTTTCTTCATATCACATAGGTATCATTCTGATTTTCCATGCTTTTATTATCGGGATTCTGCTTTGTCAATATCACAGAAGCACATGTCCCAGAGCTTTCTTTAGCACTTATTAACCGTTCAAGGCAGATCTCACAATGAAAATGTATTCCATCTGAGAACACACCTCTTGCTCCACAAATACACTTCATGCATCACAGCCTCCGTGCAGAGCTCATGAGGTGACAGCTGTAGGCAACAGAGAGACGTTCATGGAGTGCTAGTGCAGACTCGGCGCCAGATAGAGCATGATAAATCCAGAGCTGTGTAAGTGTGTTTGTCTGCGTGTGTATGTCCAGGCTCAAATTGGCATGCTATGGCAAGCACCACTTCCCAGGTAAGTGCTGTGTGCCCTGGCTCTTAATGACTGTTTCATAAGCCACACTCTTGGTGGCCACTATGTGCCCTCCCCTCTCGTTCACCCCTGCGGTTTTGAACCAGACTGCTTCACACTCTTATGAGCTCATGTCTTTTAATATCTCTACCTGGGCTGTTTAGATAAAGAGCCATATTAGAAACCCCAGAGTGCAAATATTGTAAAATGGCATGTCTGGTGTAGTGGTTTTCGCTGAGCCTTGTCATGGAGGGAAAAGTAGAGTTGATTTAATGGCGGCTAGTGTCTTAGAACTCCAACGCAATTAAGTTTTTGTTTTTTTCATGCCAAGTAGACAGACGTTTATTTATGCTGTAACAAATTGAAACTGTAAGTTTTGTATCGTCTCAATACCACCACAATAAAGTTGTCACCTATAAGAGGAGCGATAAGAGTAAGCGATATTGCAAACTAAACCTTGATATTTCATACCTCATTCTTGTGCGCATCTTCTGAGAAAACAGAAGCCATTGTTGCACTGATCATTTATCATTGCTGTAATGAGATTAAACTAATCGTGTATTCCAGAGACAGCAATGATACACTGTGTGGGGCTTGCCAGGGATCATCTTCAAACAGTATTTGTCATTGTCTCTCAGTGCTTTTTAATTAACTGTTGACAAACAGCGTAAGCCTTTTGGGCGATATGATTTAAAAGCAGTCCCATTTCAGTGCATCCTAAAATATGGCTTCTTTAAAGTCAAAAGCTAGAAAGAACAAGCAAATGTTTTGCTATCTATTAAACAAGAGCTCTGTTGTGTTCTGCTCCAAAATCTAGTGAGCTGACTTTGGAGACTAAAGTAAGTAACCTTGAAGGGATATTCATAATATAATGATATATAATAATTCATTATTTACTCATCCTCATGTTGTTTCAAGTGGAACACAAATGATATTTTGAAAAATTACGTTTTTTTTGTCCACATATTGAAAGTTAATGTTGTTTTGCAAGGACAAAAAAAAGGGACTCTTTCTTCAAAATATCTTCTTTTGTGTTCCACAGAAGAAAGTCATACAGGTTTGGAACGACATGAGGGTGAGTAAATGATGAAAGATTTTTCATTTTTAGGTGTTTAAGGACTGCATAAAGTACTGTTACTGTGAGCTTCTGCCTATATAGATTCATTTCAATTAAGTAGTGTTATTTTAGTATTATATACTATTATAGTATTTATTCATATTTTATATTTCCATTTTTCATTGGAATTAATTAGCTTTTTTAACATTTCTTTATAGCTTTAATTATTTTCATTTTAGCACTTCAACCAAAGGCAACATTTAAGTTTTTCAAAGGCAAGTTTAAGTTTTCATCTAATACTTGCATATTATTTGATTCAAGATTTTTTCAGCCACCAAAAATGATTTTGAAAGTTTTTTTTATTGTACTTATCAATAACAACACTGCCAATTGGTCTTGTATAAAGAGTCATGATGATTAGAAGGCTCCCTTAGAAGGGATCTCCAATGTAGGCAGTGAAACTGCTAGCTAGTTTTTGAAACTGAGCTTCTGAGTAAGTAGTTTTTCTTAAACGCGTTCAATGTTTCATTAGTGGCTGCTGAGATCGTTAATCTGCTCTTTCAGTAGTGAGCTTGTTGCTGATGCATAAGCAAACAGTGTTCACATGAAATGTTTTAATTGCACATTAACCCACTGCTGGCATATTAATCTGGCATGCCTTAAAGACGGCACGGCGTCCGTTACATTCCCCCATATTTTTCTATGCCGCCGTGGCCCTGGGTGAGACGTTGAGCATCAGAGTGAATTGTTGTTTTATTAGCTAGATTGAGCCGGTGGCGCGATGCACATTGGGTGCGTGTCCTCCGAGGACACCACTGAGAGCTCCGCATCTGCAGTAAGTAGTCACCAGGGACGGATGGCACATGCCAGCTCAAATTTTCACGGCGGCCCTCAGACGAGAAACAGCAGTCCGGGAATAACATGCAGATCTTCTTTTTTTTTTTCTCCTGTCACCATCACAGATATAGGAAGGCAAAGCACCTTTTTCAGGACGTCTCTAGCGTCTAATCAATATTACTGAGTGTTATTGAGGTTGGCTTGCTGTGCCGTACCCTGTTCTAGCTCGAATGCTGCCTTCGTGCACATGGCTGTCTAATTTTCTCTGGAATTCTTTTGACTCTGGGACACAGGAACAGAGGAAACTCAATCTGGAGTGCCCTGAGGGGTTCCTCTGCAAGAGAATTCCCACCCAGATAGTTGCCAACACCCACACAAACATTTATGTAGGTTTGTTTTCAAGGAAGAGAGCGCAAACCTCAAACCTGCATCACACCACAGCCATTGACAACCGCAGAAGGCGAAGCAGCTTGTTTATTAGTGGGCAGGTGGGAAGTGTAATGGCAGTTGAACATGTGCACAGGGGCCACTGCTTATGTGCCGCAGTATCATTAATTAGATCACAAGTTGTACTTACAAAGAGGTGCAATGTACATGTTTATTTATTTGGTTTGTGTTTCATTCTTTCTTTATAGAAAAATGGAAAGAAATACTGTCTGAGTGATAGAATGTATTTAATTAAAGGCACAACATTTAAGATTTTTGAATTAAAGTATTCAAAAGCCACTAGAACAATTTTATTTATTTTGTTGACTTGTGTACTTGCAGCAATGTTTAAATACAGAAAAGCGTTAAGGGCCGATCATGCATGAATCAATCACAAATCACGCACAGATTGGGTTTGTGCGTGCTTGTGCGTCGAGAAATTGACCAAAGTATTCCACGAACATTCGACACACGCCCAACGCATGAATCACTGACAGAGCGCGTCCAAACACGCATGCTTCGCGAACATTCCACGTACAAGCACTTTCAGGATCCACATTGTCAGTGGAATGAATGTGATGCGTGCGCGGTTCACGCGTGATATGAAGGTGGGGCGTCAGTGGACGGACGTGGACATGTGCGGTTTCAAACCAGTTGTGACGCATAAGCACTGACGGCCGACGCATGTCCCGCGCATAGTCACGCATACTCGACGCATAAACTACGGACGGCGACTCATGAATAACGCGTCAGAAAATTTTTGAGCCGTTTAAAACTCAAAATCACGCACAAACCGCCTTCGATGCACATTCACTTACAATCACTGACGGTCCACGTTCGTTCCACCACCGAATTACGAATACCATGCACGCTCCACGCAGAAACGAAAATCTGTGCGTGATTCATGCGTTTTCGCTGTGTGACTGACCCTTTATGTCCGTGTTACCCCTCAATTTCTGGTTTTATTTGCGTAGAAACCATGGAAAGAACAGATATGCCTTTAATATATTAGGTAAGCAACTGTTTGGATACTTTTATTGGCAGAAAACTAATTATTGCTATATATCTCAACATGGTTAGTTTACCGCAATTTAACCTGTTTGTACTATGCCTCAGTCAAGTTTTTGTCAAGAGTTTTATTTGTTGTTACAATATTACAGAATTTTTCCACCATGGAATGTTTTAAAATTAATTGCATGCCATCTTAGCAACACAAGTCATCCAGCTTTTATTAATACAATATTCTAATGTTGATCTATATTTTTTGCAATGTGTCTCAGACCAACCACTGAGCGAACCGAAATGTATTTTTAGTATGATTGTCTTGACGAATTAATTAATAAAGTGAAATAATAAAAATAATACATTTTGTCAAAGTGACAAAATTATAAGTAATTCAGCACATTAGAATGAAATGAAACAATGTGAATATTATGTGATCAAATGTAACTAACCAAGATTACGTTCAGGGCAGAAGAAGGTGAACTTATAAATATTCCGTCAGCTGTAGAAGATGACAACTCCCATTATTCCACGCTCATTAAGCTAGGCCTTTGTTGTTGTTTTGGAAAAAACCTACTGTGCCTTTTATTAAATATATTAAAATTGAAATGCTATTGATTTATTAGTATTTTATGTGTATATTAAACAATTTATTGCTAGTATATTATATTTGGCTAATAGACATTTTAAGCAGTATCTTAATTGATTGTGTTGTAAACATTTTCTACATTTGTTTTGGTACTAAATTCATTTGTCTTGACTACTTTCACTAAAAATAGCACACATTTTTTTTAACTGTCTGCTTGCTTTTATATAGAGCGGCTATGTAAAATTGATCCTTAAAAAAATCCTGGTATCACATTGCTGTGACCGTAAATGTTGTTGTCTGTTGTGGCTATTTGTTTCTGTTTTCTCTGTCGTCTCTGATAGTCTGTTGGAATGAAATGGCCAAAAATGTGATCTGTGATTTATATGTGTTTTTATAAAGAGCAGTGCAGTACAATTTTGTGTCGTGCCATCAAGGTCAATTGTGTTTTTTGTCTCTATATTAAAATAAAAATGGTTTATTTATAAAGAAGAACAACAGTGTTTTGTCTAGAATTGACCCTAATAATGAGGAGGTGTACCCCGTGTTGTTAGCTGCAGCTGGTGTCTAAAGAATTACCACACGTCACTGCCCTCTGGCTATGGTTCGCCAGCTCATCTGATATTGAATAATGATCGTGGCTGGCTCGTAGCAAACCACCATTCCAAGTGTCTGTCACTTTAAGTGACTTCCACAATGGCAGCCTTTTTCTCCACCCTGTTTGGTGGTGGCTTCTTTTAAAGGGGTGAATTGAGAGCGCTTGGGGCCTGCGCCTGTGGTAGTGTGTTTCCCGTTCTTGGCCTCCCGCGAGTGGAGGGGGTTGGCGGTGGCAGTCACGTGAATAGTAATTGTATTTGTGTTGGGGTCCTTTCAGGCTGTCGCTGTAAATCTGTTTGACTCGTCACTTTGTAAATCATTATGATAGCTAAAAGCCTTTTTATTGAATTAAGGGAGGAGGAGTTGTTCTCCTGAGCATATGTAAGATGTTTTTTTTTTTTTGTTTGTCCCACACTCATTGTAGGTAAAGATATCATTGTTTTTTGTGTGTGTTTCTGTTAGAATTTTGTTAAAACTGGCTTTGCGCTTGTTCTTTTGTTTTAAAAGACATTAAATAAGATTTTCAAGGTCTGATTTTGAATCCGAGTGGAATAATATGCTAAAACAGTTTAACTCGTATTGCTTTGCAGGTAGATTTGTACGAGGTTTTTCAGATGCTACAAGAAGACGGAAAAATGTTTTAGGTCAGACAGGGTGAAAATCATTAGGTGAGGATTGTCAGACTCAAAGTGTCACTTACTAGCAAAACTGGTTTAGGCTGACAAGAACATGACAAAGTACATCACGTCCTGAAGATCAGCAAGATCAGCTTGACTTGTTGTCTGATAAACATCTCCGTGCTCCTCTACGCTCCCTTCTGCCACTGGTGGCTGGCATCATGCGTGGCGGCAGGCATTTGTCACTCTGAACTGATGTGCTGTCAGTACACACGCTAAACATGATAAGAGAACTACGGATCTTCTTTATTCTCTTACTTGTTCGCAGAGGCAGCAAGAAAGTCATGTTTTTGAAAAAGATGTCTTATCGTTTCCATAAAGAAGGAATTGTCAGCTGAAATGATCTTTCTTGTTGTTGGAGATAGTGGTGTTATGAACACAGGCTTAGATTTGAATGAATGAATGAATGAACGTCCTTAAGCGTCAGTTGTATGTTGATACACTGAAGGCCTCAAACGGCTAATGTCAACTGTTGGGTGCAGCTGCTGACGTCAAAAGAGTGTCCTGCTTTGAGTTTTTCAAGCTTTTTGCTTCTGTAATGTGATTTATTTCAGAGTGAAACAGGATACTGTTGAGAATGGGGGAAAAAAGTAGGGCAGGATTGTATTTATTGCAATTGATCAGCTTGTGAAAAGTTGCTGTTACAAAAAGGATTGAAAAGTAAGAGGGATTCATGAACTAAGGAATGTTCTTTCAGAAATGTTAATCTGTATTGGATATCTGCATGCTCATGTCCTCTTAATGCAATATACTAATAACCCTGTTAAATGTTTATAGTATTCATTTTACATATTGTACGTTACAATTTTGTGATTTTTCTAAACTGACTTTTTTGTTTTAATATCAACCAGTTATTGGTTGTCATATTTGATACCAATACTTATGTTTGCTCTGAACTGTCTTTGTAAATTGGGTCAGTTTTAATCCTAAATTGACTTCACTAAAGAGAAAGTTGGTTTTATGTATTTTCAAATGTTTGTTTTCCGGGAGGGCTCGAGGTATGTCCTGGAAGCATGTACTCTGATCCATTTCTGTAATACGAGGGAGGAAAAACTGCTGGAATTTCTCACAGTTGCCTGTCTGACAGAGTAACAACTCAAGCTGAAAACTCTTCTAGAAAATATTGATGTTGGAGGAAGTCAGTAGGCTGTCACAATTGTGGAATACTTTATGTGCATGGTGATGAATGTGTCCTTGGCAAAACCGTTGCATCTCCAGTGTTTTGGAATCTTAGTTAAGCATTTGGATATCATCCTGATCTCACGCAGTTTGTTTCCCAATTAGATTTCAGTTCATTTCAACATTATAGTATCAGTCTGTAATTTGGTAGTTTCAACAGTTTATCGGTTCTACAATTTGGTCCTGACAATTGAGGAGAAGATTAATAATTATATCCCATTACTGTAATAGATGCCCTAAAACTGCCTCCTGGATAGATGCAGCTCTCAAAGGAGCGTGGATTTGATCATTCGCTTAGGCTTCCATGAATTATCTCAGAAGTGAATCTGACATTTTGTTTATTCAGTTTTCCCTCAAAGTATTGTTTAGCGAAAGACAGTGCAGACAGATTGCATTCGGGCCTGTCAGTCACAGGTGCAGTCTTTTCCATCTCTGATAGCTAATTAAGTCGTGACACATGTTTGGCAAGATGCCCATGTCCCAATGGATTATGAAATTATTATAGAAGGCATTCAGAATAGAGAAGCAGAAAGATCAATATTGCATGTTTGCATAAGCTCATTACTAAAGACTTCAAACGCAGGGCACATTTCTGTTATATTATGTAGTGGTTAACACGTGGTGGGTCTCTTACACTCTTGTTGCTCATTTGCTAGCACAATAATAAATGTAAAATGAAATGCACTATAAACAAATATACAGTGCATCTACAGTTTATCAGCTTAATTTACTGTCGTATTTGAAGTAAACCAATGCTTCATCATTTATGGTGTTTCCCTGATAAATGTAGACGTCTAGGATTTTATTCTGGGCTTTGAATTATTCACTGTAATAATGATGATAATAATAACATTGTGCCTTTCAAGGCAGTCAAGGACACAGTACAGCATAAAAGCAAGTCAATAAAATACAAAGCTATGCAAAGCCACAGACATACGGATCAAACATACAATCAAGTCACTAAAAGCTATTCTAAACAGCTAAGTTTAAATCTGAGATTTAAAAAGGAAAGTGGATTCCAGCTAGCGAATGTGCAGTGGTAAAGAATTCCATAATTTTGGCGTTGTACAGCTAAAAGCCCTATTACCCAATGAACTCAACATGAAATCTGTAACCGTCAATAATTCTGCTGAAGATTATCTCAAAGAACGTGAAGGAGTTTACAACTGAAGAAGATCTGAAAGATAAACAGGAGTCAGATTATGAAGAGCTTTGTAAAATGTTGTAATGGGTACGGTAACGAACAGGAAGCTAATGTAGTTGAAAAAGAATTGGAGTTGTATGATCAGAGGTAGTAGCTGCTGAGTTCTGAATTCGATGTTGCTGTTTTGCAGGAAGAACAAATAAGAATTACAATAATACATTTTGAACCAAAGTATGAATCTGGACTTCAGTGCTATGCTGAGAAAGTGAAGTCTAGTTATTTAAATGTAAAAAACGCAGTACATGAAATATTAATAATATGGTAACCAAAAGAAAGCAAACCATCAAATACACTAACCTAAAGGATTATTAGGAACACCTGTTCAATTTCTTATGAATGTAATTATCTAATCAACCAATCACATGGCAGTTGCTTCACTGCATTCAGGAGTTGGTCCTGGACAAGACAATCTCCTGAACTCCAAACTGAATGTCAGAATGGGAAAGAAAGGTGATTTAAGCAATTTTGAACGTGGCATGGTTGTTGGTGCCAGACGGGCCGGTCTGAGTATTTCACAATCTGCTCAGTTACTGGGATTTTCAAACACAACCATTTCTAGGGTTTACAAAGAATTGTGTGAAAAGGGAAAAACATCCGGTATGCAGCAGTCCTGTGGGCTAAAATGCCTTGTTGATGCTAAAGGTCAGAGGAGAACAGGCCGACTGATTCAAGCTGATAGAAGAGCAACTTTGACTGAAATAACCACTTGTTACAACCGAGGTATGCAGCAAAGCATTTGTGAAGCCACAACACGCACAACCTTGAGGCGGGTGGGCTACAACAGCAGAAGACCCCACCGGGTACCACTCATCTCCACTACAAAGAGGAAAAAGAGGCTACAATTTGCACAAGCTCACCAAAATTGGACAGTTGAAGACTGGAAAAATGTTTTCTGGTCTGGTGCGTCTTGATTTCTGTTGAGACATTCAGATGGTAGAGTCAGAATTTGGTGTAAACAGAATGAGAATATGGATCCATCATGCCTTTTTACCACTGTGTAGGCTGCTGGTGGTGGTGTAATGGTGTGGGGATGTTTTCTTGGCACACTTTAGGCCCCTTAGTGCCAAAAGTCTTAGTGCCAATTTTTCTGACCATGTCCATCCCTTTATGACCACCATGTACCCATCCTCTGATGGCTACTTCCAGCAGAATAATGCACCATGTCACAAAGCTCGAATCATTTCAAATTGGGTTATTGAACATGACAATGAGTTCACTGTACTAAAATTACCCTCGTAGTCACCATATCTCAACCCAATAGAGCATCTTTGGGATGTGGTGGAATGGGAAATCTCCATCAACTGCAAGATGCTATCCTATCAATATAGGCCAACATTTCTAAAGAATGCTTTCAGCACCTTGTTGAATCAACACCACATAGAATTAAGGTAGTTCTGAAGGCGAAAGGGGGTCAAACGCAGTATTAGTATGGTGTTCCTAATAATCCTTTAGGCGAGTGTATAACACCAAATGCCTTTCACTTGGGTGGAAATGTTAACTGAACAGTTATCGTTGAGCAGAGTTAAGGACTTTTTAGACATAACAGACGTAGACCCAAATAGAAGTGCTTCAGTTATTTTGGTATTTGGCTTTGAAAAATTGTTGGTCATCCATGTTAACATCCTGCAACATTTTTTTTAATGTAACCCTGTAAAGCGTCATGGATGTTCATAGAGCCATTGCTTACTTGATTTTTGCATTTTAAATGATGTTGATCTATTTTACAAATCTAAATTTGCATTTCAATATTTTTTCTCATTAATCATTGCCAAGCTGCGGCGTGTCGTGACTTGTATATGGCATTATATGTTTGCATAGGGTCATAAAAATTCCAGCATAATTGTTTTGTCTCTTCACAAAGCTTGCACCTTCTACTTTCAAGTACAATTTGATAAATGGCTAATAATAATCTAACATGGTCAAAGTTGTGTTTGTGAAATTGTGAATGATTTTTGTCTTTGTGGGGTGTTGTTTTCAATCTTTATTGGGTGACTTGTGCTTGTACTCGTTGTACACTAGGTCGACTGTGACTGAAATCAAATAAACAAGATTGACTGGATGAGAGCCAAGACACATTACTGGCACAGGGATTGCTGTCAAAAACATCTCAGAGGATAATTAGCTGTGCTCTATCACTGCCGATTTTGCTTCTTAAAGCCACGTTTTTGTACACAATGCCCAGGCCTGTTAAGTCTAGAGGGCGTGTTATAACCTATTGTGACTTTATTGCTAAGATAAATATCTGTTTCCTGTAATTTACTCAATAATAACATATTTGCTAATAATGAGTCAGATTATATACCATCACCACCAGTGATGTATAGCAGAACACCCACTGAATATTTATATTTTTAAAGTCATTGGTAATACTATTTTCCCCCGGTACAGTTTTGCCATGTCTTTAATATATTGTGTTTTTAAGGGCTTGTTTTTCTTTTTGTGTTATATCTGGCAACCCTTGAATATTTGATGAAGAGACGAATGAAGAGTTCAGAAGTGAGTAGAAGGAGAGCACAAGTAAGAAAACTGAACAGCAGCAACTGATAGTGTTGTTTAGTTGGGAGTTATGTAATAAAGCAGTGTAAGTTATGGACCCCTTGTAACAATGTTATTTTATTATGTGCACAAGTACTCTGACGTGACTGCGATGATCGCTCAAGAAAATGATAGCTTTACTACTTAAATTTTTTTTTTTATTGGTTATTGCAGTGTTTTGGGCAGTACTTGAGATCTGATTGGATAGAATGCCGTCCAGACTGGCAAAGTATTGAAACTACTATCACAGTGCACTGAAAATCATATCTATTGTAATAGAATGTTACCTCTTTAGTTGCTCACGTTTCCGCGGGAAGAGCGTATCTACGTGTTGTTGCAAAGTGCTGGACGAGCAGAAAATGACAATGTAACAGAGACATATTTTGTAACCGGTGGAGACGACAACACTGAATAAAGCCACACATACTAGCCTTCTACACTTCTGCCTCAGAAGATGTAACAGTCCAGCTCGGCAGCTACATATTGTCATGTTGTAGATAAGACAACATCTGTATTGCAAATCCCTCCATGTGGTGGTGGTTGTTGTTGTTGTTTTTGGCATGTACCTACAGATCATTGCCGTAGAAAGCAATGCAGATATTCCGGAAAACGAAAGAGCACCACAGGACACACAAATCAGATCTGAACAGTTGTGATACTCAATGTTGACCATCAATAAGTTTAGGTCAGATTCCAATCAGATTAACAAATAATCAGATTTGGACTGACAGTGTGAATGTAGCTTTAGTTGCCTGCGTTTCAGTGGGTTGTTACAGGAAGAGCGTATCTACAAAGAGAGTAAATCCTTCTGTTTAGCACGTAACTTAAGTCTAGTTTACTTGTATTTGTGTCCTTTTGTGCAGATACAAATTATGATGTTACATTTATATTGTCTATTTAGGATATGCCATAAAGAATGGGCCTCAGTTTTTTCAGCTCTTCAGCTTCACGACATGTTGCTATTCAGTAGTTTTTGAAAACATTGATTATTGATAATGTAGCATTTTTCTAGTCATATTTTCGTATTTTGATTGGCATATATTCATGTCATATTTTAAATTGTCAACATAAGTATGACCATACCCAGTCTTTTGCATCATTAAAGTATGATGGTTTTATGATTGCACCTAGTTGAGAGATGCATCGAATCAAAATAAATGATTATCAGCTGATTCTGATCAGTGGCCAAGAAATAGAAAAGTTGTGGTCTCAATATTTAGTGATTTATCCTCAGATAATATGTTCATTCACTTTTACAAGCAGGTTTCCATGCAATCGATTCCCTCCCACCCCTATTTCAGACCCATTATAACTCTCTACTGTATTCTATGTACAGAACTGTATGATATGATCTCAGCAAAGCTGACATTGACGCTGCACAAAAAGAGTGCTTTTAGCTATTATACTCAACCAAAGGTCATTTGGTTGTTGTAGAGACAAATCAGAAGCAATGACAGTATCTAGCTGAAATGTTAGACTAAATCGATGGATGAAGAGAAGGAAAGGGTTGTACTGGCAGGGAAAGTATAGGAGCTTAGTCACAGTCTTGGAACCCAGGATTACTGTTGACGTCTAAGGAAAGCCTTGACCTCAAAAGGGATTCCCCAAATCATTGATGTGTTCCACCCTGAAAACATAACATTTTCCACTAAAAGGGAACATGAGGGCGAAGCTGAATTTTCAGCGGCCTTTGCTCCAGTCTTCAGTGTCACATGATCCATCAGAAATTATTCCAATATGATTTGGTGCTCAAAAAAACAGAACCGTTTTTCAGAACTGTATCAAGTTCAAAAGATCTGCATTTATTTAAAGTTAATGTATCCTTACGGAATAAAAGTATTATTATTCATGCTGTTGTTGGTGCTAAAATTTTAACTAGAGTCAAGATCCCAATGACATATTATGGCATTATAAGCAATGCCTATCTATCAGGTCATTGCACTTCTTGTTTTTGCTCATAGAGGAAACCCCAGATGTTTGTAGGAGGTTTCAGTGGCTCCTGAAGACAATAACCAGCTGTGATGTAGGCAGGTAGACTCTATGTTATGATGCCAGGGCAGAAAGCACTTGTATTCAAAGTCTAATTGGGCGATTGGCACCAAAGGACTTTGCACAGAGATACGCTGTCTGTACTCCATTAGTCAGAGTGGGTGCAAGTTTGATTATCCTTAGCGTAGGCATGACCTAATAGAAAATATTTGCTTGACTCTAATTCTAATTTAGCCAGTTTGCTAATAATCATACTGGCAAATGATTCCTTGTGCAGCTATTAATGTATAATTGTCAAAGATATGGGAAATTAGTTGTTTGTCAGTCCATGCCGAATGTATTTGTTAAAATCGTTGACCTAGGGATCTATTTTATCAACAGCAATACAGACTTTGTTTATGGGTTATAAATGTTAATTGTATGCTTTCTTAAATCCTTCAATTGAAGTGAGATATCGGAGCGTAGGCCCTCCACCTTTAAGTGAGATCCGACACTTGAGGGAGTGAAGTGTTTTCGCTGGGAAGTGCATGAATGATTGATAGCAGGAGCAGAGCTGTTTAAAATCGTCTTGCTCCCTGCTAATCAATAATTCAAAGCACTTTCTGTATTTTGGTGGCACATTAAATATCAGTCACTGGCTTGAATTATCAATTTGATTTTTGTCTGTCAAATACATTAGTGGTTTGTCGTGATTCTCTTCATTTAAATGAGTTAATTTTGCCCATGCTGGGAGGGATCTCACTTGTCTTAGTTTTCTTATTACTATCGTTTCATGTTACAAGAGTAAAGTGTTGATTAATAATTAGGTAGCTGTTAGAAAGAATTGTCTGTTGGGAACTAGACACAGGATCTCATTCATTGGTTAAAGTCAAGCATTTGATGTCTGAAAGACAAGTATATGTACGGGATAATGTAGAAATCAGCCGGTTGCTATTGTGACAGGGTTGGTTTATTAAAGGGGTTGGATCCCAACTTTGGAATATTGATTTAAGGGTTATATTTGTTTGTTTAGCCAAAGAGTGCAGAAGCAAACTAGTACAGCAATGTACTAAATTGGTTTCCAGAGCCAGCGGTTTGAGATAGTTTATAGAGAAGTGGTCATTAAAGGGAAAAAAAGAACTGGATGCCACGATTGTCTAATCAGAATCAAGTAATTCAGTGAGCATGTAATCATTGTTTTGAATGTGCTCATGATATGACTAAGCACTCCTGCCTTACACACGATTTACTGTAGGGCACTATCAGCCTGTGTTGAACATGCCTTCATTTTCCTTAGGTGCTAGAATGACAGTTTGACCTTTTCTTCGCCAGAGGTTGAGGAGCTGGTTGTGGTGCATGCTGATGTTTCCATTTGTTTGCTTTCGTATCCACGAGGAGCTACCAGTATCTTCTGCAAGACCAAGAGGGCTTTTACATTTTCAAAGATAAATCACTCACCAGTATCGTGTAAGTGCTTTCTGCACCACTCGGATCCCTGGTGTTAAAAGTCGGAGTCGGCTTCGCTCTCATCCATTCGTGGAGACGAGCAGCGTCCGGTCCATTTGCATTAACAGGGAAACACAAAAGGATTTGAAGGAGGAAATTGCCTCTTGTAAACACAATGGCCTTTCCTGTGAGTTCTCATGATAATGTCCTGAGTGGCCTTGGGGCAGAGTCTAGAACATTCCGTTGAAGAGCACACTGAGGTCCGCTTCTGTGTGGCCTTTAGCGTGAAATGGCAGCGAGAATTGCACCCTGGGTATTGAGCCGCAGTGAGCGCGGTGGCTGGCCGATGTATACTAACAAGCTTGAATTTCATGTCAAAGCTGTCTGGATGCGCAGTGCCTTGCGTGTTCGTCAGGAAGAGCTGGAGTGACTGTGGCACGGATGCTGATTTCCAATGCCTTGGGGATCTCCACATTGACTTTGAAGAGAAGGAATAGTAAGCAGAAGAAGCATCCTCGCTGGTCTGTGCTGTAACCCTGATTAAACATCACTCTGTGTGGCTGAATTGAATTCAACCACTTGAATTGTTTTGTGCTGCTGATAAAGGCATAGTTCACCCGGTCAGAGCGTTCTACTCATCTTAATTTGGCTTGCTTTTCTTTCTTTTTTTGCCATGCAATACATGTAGAACATCTCTTTAGAAGTTTAAAGGGAGATATTTTTTAAGATAATATCGAAAAACCCATATTGAAGTGTAATTTCTGTACCAAAAGTAAATCAAACAGAATTACAGTTGGTTTGTTTCTTAGCCCAAACCAATGGTGCTAGTTATCTTTTGACCATTGGGTCAAAGTTGAGTTTGAAACTTGTCTACATTTACTGTTTGGTACACATTTGGTACACTTGTCATTTGATAAATACATTTTATAGATTATGACGGGCCTACTGTTGATGGGTTGAACTAGCTTTTGGCAGTAGGAGGAGAGAGACAATTTACATCAGTTGACATTAGCGTCCATGCTTGATTTTGTTATCGCCTGTTCCTCATCAGCTCAGCTTGTCAGTTTGCTGAAATATAGTCACACTCTTATGTCAACAGCTAATATTTACATAATCCCTTTTCTCTCACTTTGGTAACATGCGCATTTGAATGGCAAGTGTTTAGATTAGAAGATGGCTATTCATTTTTAACACCAGAGGCACATCGTTAAAGTCCTGAAATGGGATGTTTGGCCTTTTGAGAGGAGCTCCTGTAGCCTGCTAATTAACTCTGGGAAGTGTGCATATCTAAAACATGACGAAAATGAAAATTGTATTTAATTTGTTTGAAAACTATTGATGTTTTGAGGTTTTATCATGTGTATGTTTATGTTTTGTCATATAAATTGATCTCTTCAATAGAAATGTGTTAAAATTATCTATATATGGCAGTTTATGGAGCGTCTCCCCCCCCCCCCCCCCCCCCCCCCGCCATGATAAAGAATATTGATATTTTTCAAGGTATTGCATCAACGTTAGAAATTCCAATATCGTGACAACACTAGTGCAAACACTCTTTGTTTAGAATGGCGTCAACTGCAGATCTTTTAATTTGTCTTAGTCTCCACTGCTTGTATAGATGAGTGTTTTGTATGTAACCTTCCTCTTCTTGTGATTTGAGGTTTCTATGACATGCAGCAAAAGCAGTATTATTATGCTCTGTGATTCATCTATGATGTTTCCTATGGGTCATGATTACATAAGGTCAGTTGAATCATCATATAGCCTGTAGTCTGCATGCTGCTCAGTATGTCAAGGAGTTGCATCTGACAACAGTGAAGTTTATTAGGTTTTTGTTTTTTGAATTGGTAATGCAGCCCTGCGTCATTGACATTCTGAGTCTCCTGGCACAGTTGCACACAGAGCACATTGTGTTTTGCCTGATAAACAACCTTACAAATCGAACCACTGCAGAAGTAATTCAGTGGAGCCTGTAAAAACAGACAAGAGGAAGTGCATTAATCCACTTGTGTGACCAAATAATGAAATGATCTAAATACCTGGATGGATCATTAGCCATCACCTACAATAAGACTAGGTGATGTATCAAATATATGTTTGTGTGTATTTATTTATTGAAAGTGTGTGTGTGTGTGTGTATCCGTTGCTCAATCAACGTTTGATTTAAATTCAAAATTAATTTGAAGAATCAAAGTTACAGGACTGATCCAACTTGCATGTTAGTTCATCACAGCAACTCGTAATGCAAGTCATTAGAATGTATGTGCCTGTATGCACTCATGACAATGTCTGCACATGCTCCTGATGAGATGGCAGATGGAGTCCTGGGGGACCTAATATACTCCCAGACCTGGATCAGAGCATCAGTGAGCCCCTGGACAGTCTGTGGTGCTACTTGGCAGCTTTGGATGCTTCGATACATAATGTCCCAGAGGTTCACAATTGGATTCAGGTCTGGGAACGTGAGGGGCAGTCAATGGCATCAATGCCTTTGTCATTTAAAAACTGCCTTCACACACTAGTCACATGAGGCCGGTCATTATCTTGCACCAGCATGAGGTCTGACAATGGCTCTGAGGATTTCATCCTGGTACGTAGCAGCAGTAAAGGAAACACTGGCTCTGTGTGACCCTCCAAGGATATTCCTCCCTAGACCATTAGTGACCCACTGCCATATCAGCCATAATGGATAATGCTGCACACAGGATAACATTCCTCATGGCATCTCCAGACTCTTTCACGTCTGTCACATATACTCTGTGTCAACCTGCTCTCATCTGTGAACAGAATGGGTCGCCAATGGCAGACTTGCCAATTCTGGTGTTCTCTGGCAAATGCCAATCAAGCTGCACGGTGTTGAGCTTTGAGCACAGGTCCCACTTTGACAGTGCTTCTCTTGTTCCTCCTCACACAGGAGGAGCAGACACTGGTTATTGCCCTTCTAGGTCCCTGATCAGCTCTCCCTGTTTAACGGCCTGCCTCCCAGTTTCTCCTACATGGTCTTGAAACCGTGCTGGATCACACACCAAACCTCCTTGTGACGGCATGTATGGATATGCCACCCTGGAGGAGTAGCACAGCAGGTGTAATCTGCAGGTACTGCCTCATCCTATAGACAGTGACAAGGACCCTAACAAAACCAATGACTAATCAATCAGGAAGAATGAGGGAACAATGATGGCCACCACTTGCAAAGCCATTCTCTATTTGAAGGTTGTCTTAGTGTTGCCTCTCCAGTGCATCTGTTGTCACTTTCAATTGTACCAAAGCATATATCTCACCTGCTTTGGTGATGTATAATTCTAAGTGGCATTCTACGATAATTGGTAATTCCGCGTGGCATTGATTCAACAAGGTGCTGAAAGCATTCTTTAGAAATGTTGGCCCATATTGATAGGATAGCATCTTGCAGTTGATGGAGATCATTGATGGAGGTGGCATTTAAACGATGCCCAATTGGCACTAATGGGCCTAAAGTGTGCAAAGAAAACATCCCCCACACCATTACACCACCACCACCAACCTTCACAGTGGTAACAAGCCATGATGGACCCATGTTCTTATTCTGTTTACGCTAAATTCTGACTCTACCATCTGAATGCCTCAACAGAAATTGAGACACATCAGACTAGGAAACATTTTTCCAGTCT
Organism: Rhodeus uyekii; assembly: GCA_037043235.1. Taxonomy (NCBI): domain Eukaryota; kingdom Metazoa; phylum Chordata; class Actinopteri; order Cypriniformes; family Acheilognathidae; genus Rhodeus; species Rhodeus uyekii. Next base: position 5,922,838 of record JAWRVZ010000013.1, read on the forward strand.
TCAACTGTCCAATATAGGTGAGTTTGTGCCAATTGTAGCCTCTTTTTCCTATTTGTAGTGGAGATGAGTGGTACCCGGTGGGGTCTTCTGCTGTTGTAGCCCATCCGCCTCAAGGTTGTGCGTGTTGTGGCTTCACAAATTCTTTGCTGCATACCTTGGTTGTAACGAGTGGTTATTTCAGTCAAAGTTGCTCTTCTATCAGCTTGAATCGGTCCATTCTCCTCTGTCCTCTAGCATCAAAAAGGCATTTTCGCCAACAGGACTGCCGCATACTGGATGTTTTTCCCTTTCACACCATTCTTTGTAAACCCTAGAAATGGTTGTGCGTGAAAATCCCATAACTGAGCAGATTGTGAAATACTCAGACCGGCCCGTCTGGCACCAACAACCATACCACATTAAAAATTGCTTAAATCACCTTTCTTTCCCGTTCTGACATTCAGTTTGGAGTTCAGGAGATTCTTGACCAGAACCACATCCCTAAATGCGTTGAAGCAACTGCCAATTTAACAGGTGTTCCTAATAATCCTTTAGGGGTGTGTGTGTATGTAAGCAAGTAATACCTTGAGATACCAGCATAATCTTTTCCAAAACCGAGCTCATAACTCGAATTGCGTATCTCAAATAATTTTTCCCCATAAGAAAAAATGGGAATTACTATAGAGAGATATACACGCACACAAAAATTATAGTATTTAAGGATTCCTATGTGCAATTCCTATTCCTATGTTGAGTTTTAATAATTTTTTTATGTATGCAATTAAAAATTATTTCATGATTTGACTCCATTATTAACCTTAAAGGTAAATACAATTTTTTTAAAAATTACGGTATTTTACTGCATTAACATTTTGATTTTAATTGACTTGATGGCTGTTTTATTGCTAAAACAATAAAATAGAGTTTTTTTAGCCCGAACATGTACTGTTCATGGAAAAGAGAGAGGACCAGGACACACTCACACTCGCACTCAATAAAGCTCTTGAAAAGCAGGAACAGAAACCTGCCTGAAAGGACTGCATCACGGTGGCTATTAAAAGGAGTGGTGGTTGCTCCTGATAAGCTCAGTTTGCTTATTGCACAGCACAAGTAGTGGGGGCAGAGGATTATTGCCACTTGCGTATATTTCTGCTGATATTTTTTTTCTATCCCTCTTCAGTCAGATGGTGCATATTAGAAAAACCTGTCTGATGCAGAAGTGGAAGGCATTTACTCTCACCTGAATATAAAGTGAGAGCACACAAATTTGCAAACTTCTTCCTCATGCACACTCTGTCGCAGCTGCACACTTGAAATGTAGACAGATTTTGCTTAATGTTGCATCCGTAAAAGCAACCAGATAATGTTCTTGCACCTCATGAAATGGCATGGAGGCCACACCCTCACCTCCTCCATTCCTCGCTTTCAGCCTCCTCCCCACATTGTGTCAGTGACTTTGACGTTATTTACATAAATGATAAACACGGCGGATGGCTGGATTGGCAGCGTAATCCACTTGCAGTGTCATTAGGGAGGAAAAGAGAGAAAGGCTATTACGGCTCTTGCTTCATCAGTGCGTCTCTCTTAGGCCATTTATGGAGGTAATGGAAACCTCTCTCATTAAGGTGCCGCTCACTGTGGCGCTGAGAAACATCTCCACTCGGTAATTGATCTTGTTGGTCTTTAGTGCTGGAAAGTGGCCCTGAAGCGCCGCCCGCTTGCTGCATTCATTTTTCAGCTCAGTCAGAGCCGCCCTTCCCACCCGCTCTCGTCCAGTCACCTTCACTTCTACTGCTGAGCACCTGCGTGAGGTCTGCACCTTTTGCTCTTTGTCTATCTCTTAGGGAGAAATGCAGCCATGTATGTACAGTACTGAAGGAATAACTCTGTCATTATTTACTTGCTTTCATGTTGTTCCTTTTCTGTGTGACACAAGAAGAGACATTTTCAAGAATTTTTTATTTTTTTTTAAACACTTCTTTACAGTGACCCGGTTGACCTGGTTCAAAGACTGGACTGATTCGTTCATGAATCAAAGTTCAATTTGCACGTTCAGTGTTGAACACGTTCTCACTCCCAGCTTGTCTGATATTGATGCTTTGTCAGTACCCATCAGCCCACTTTAACGCACAAGGTACCCCTTCAGCGCAATTTTTCGATGTGCAGGGTACGATTTCAATGAGAAACCATTGACAAATGTGTTGGGCATAGATGTTATAGTTATGATGAAATTGTATATTGTGATATATTTTTGCTATTATGTAATGTGATTCTGTGATGTGAATTTAATCAGCCAGGATTATTTTATTTACACCTAGTTTTTATTTACAGTATTTATAAGCGTTTGAACATGCAACCCAACCTCAAAACGTACTAATTTCTCTATTATATAAAACACATTTTATAACAGGATATATAATAGGATATAACTACAGGCACAATTTATTTTAAAAGTACAAATATTCCGAGTGTTCCGAGGCCAAATGATTGATCTGTATGAAAAAGACCTAAAAGTACACAGACATTCAAAAATTACCACGTGAAGAAGTGCTACGTCAGCTTTGATTGTGAAATTGCATTGCTCCTCGTGTGTCTTGACCAATTGCGTAAATGCTAAAGAGTTGGGGGTGTATCTTTTGAATGAGATGACTGGGTGCATTCATCGAACGGGATCATTTGCTGTGTTTAAAATAAACTCTTTTCTTATAAAGACATTGTATGGCTTTATAAATAAATATTATACATTTATTTGTCATTTTCTTGTAATTGAGTTATTTTATACCAGTGATTGGAGAAACAAACTCTAACAAACATCCGAAAAGAGAGCTAGGACCTCAGAGTTCTCTTTCAAAAGCACACAAAATTATGCCAGAATTCCTTTTGTTGTCCAGTATTCTCGTAAACACTGTCTTAAATGAGTTAAAAAGTATTAAATGAACACAGAGTTGTGAGAAAATAGTATGTGTGGCCTTCAGTTGCAGCTTTTTTTAATAGTAAATAAGAGTGTATGCAATAAGAACTGCTATACAGAAGTGCTTTATTGAGTTGTCTATGTATCCATATAAGTGTGCTCTTTATTATCTCTGTCTTGTCTCAGTGGGTGATGTGTTTATGTATAAGTGTCTGCAGCTGTTTTGGTGTGTGTGTGTCAGGCTCTTGGGGGCCACTGGGAGTTGTGACATGTGTGGTGTAATAATAGACGAGTTTTTGTGATCCAAACAGCCTGCTCTGCTCTGTGACTCACTGTAGCTGGGCCTGAGGTCTGAACTTGCATCATCACTGGGATCCACTGTGCTGTCAAGAGCACACAAGGGATTCGGCTCTGTCCATCAACCAGAAAAATAGAGCATTTCATTCCCTATGTTTTCAGTTTTGTTCTAAAACAGTCCTAGCACAACTAACAAAATATCCTATCTGAATTTCTTAGTAGTCTGATAGTAGTTCAGTGGCTTCTTCAAAGTTGTGTAGCTTTTCTAGTAGCACTTTTGTTTTATTTTTGAAAAATGTCAAATTGTTTTATTCTAATCAACCAGAAACGGGGAATGATCACACATGCATTCACCTAAAATATTTTCTCTCCTTCACATTGGAGAGTCTGGTGGTTTGTTCTAATGAATCGGTTCATCCTAAACTGTCTCGTATGCAGCTGTGGAAAGTCTGATTCATTCTAGTGAATCATTTTGCTCTAAACCATGCTTTTGCTTATGTAATATTTGAAAGTCAGATCGGCTTAATGTGAACTTGCACTTGATTGTAAGGGGCGGGGCTTAAGCGGGCCAGTCACACAGTGAAAACGCATGAATCACCCACGAATTACGCACAGATTTTCGTTTCTGCGCGGAGCGTGTGTCGTATGCGTTTTTTGTCAGTGGAACGAACGTGGACCATCAGTGATTGTAAGTGGATGTGCGAAGGCGGTTTGTGCGTGATTTTGAGTTTTGAATGGTTAAAAAATTTTCATGGTGTGCGTTATTCATGTGTCGGCGTGCGTAGTTTATCTGGTGAGTATGCGTGACTATGCGCGGGACACGCGTCGGCCGTCAGTGCTTGTGCGTCGGAACTGTTTCGAAACCGCGCACGTCCACTGACGGCCACTGACGCCCCACCTTCATATCACTCATGAACTTCGCACGTATGACGTTCATTTCACTGACAATGTGGATTCTGAAAGTGCTTGTTCGTGGAACATTCGCAATGCGTGCGTGTTTGGACGCGCTCCGTCAGTGATTCATGCGTCGGGCGTGCGTCGAATGTTCGTGGCATACTTTGGTCAATTTCTACGAATGGCAATATTTTTGCAAAATGTGTACCTATACTTGCATATCACTGCAGTTTTCAACAGAAATGAACACTAGAGGCAGTAAAACTTTTAATGACACTTTTAATCGGGCAGATTATAGATTAATAAAGACTCGTTTTCACGCGACTCCTTGCACAATATTCTATTATGACCTCAACACTTTTTGCCATAATGCTTGTTTTGTAAATGAATACATTTTGGAGTTTGCAGTTCTTAACCAGCTCCATCTGTTCATCTAAACTCGCTCGGTATCAGCTGGTGTAGAACTTTAAAAGTATTGTCTATTTAAGTAGCTTTAATGTTAATAAATTGTAAAGCAAGTTTTTTTAATGAAGCTACTGTAACTTTATACTGTAAAAGTGTATTTCCCAAAAATCTCTCAAATTTGTATCCTAGATTTAATTTGGTAATGTGAAATGTGACCTGGCACACAAAACCGAGTTGCTATGTTGACTTTTTGGTGGTGTTAGTGAGCAAGCATTTTTTGCTGATAGTTGAAATAAGCTTAATTGTAAGTGTTTTATAGAACGTTTAATTTTTCTAGTGCTCTGTTCTTCCCCTGTGGCAACATGCTTCCATTTAGACCCTGAAATGAATTCTATTTACTGTTTGAAGGAAGGGATGTTATTGTTCATCTCAGACAAGCAGCGGTTGGGTTTGAACACACTCAGTCAGACCACTGTAATCTGACCTTTTGTTCCCATTGACGGATGAGGTATTGGCTCAAAGGAAAATGAGATATTTCCAGCGTTCCCTTTGACAGGCATACAAATGAACGACTCAAACAGCATGATTCCACTTAGACAGATCAGTATTCTGGCATTGTGAGCAAGAGATCATCAAGCTTTATGGAGAATGTGAAAATTCTGCTTTAAAGATTTCTTGGGGAATTTTTTTTTCTTTTCTTTTTTTCTTGTTCCTCTTCAGCTATTGCTTTTAGTTATTCCATATAATAGCTCAATCAATGTGCTTTATGTCTTTATATTGTCAGTTTTGGTTCTGCTGCTATCATCATCAGTCTCTCTGCCCTTGATTAGACCTCCGACATCCCCCTTGAGTGTTATTCATAAAGACTTGCACATGAATGAGCACATAGCTTTAGGATACGTCCGAATTCCTGTACATTTCAAAGTGTGTTCTGAATTTGATCTCCAGTATTGATGAGGTATGTGCTGTAGTATTAATACATTCCTGGACATATAAAAGTTTGGGGTCAGTTAGAAGCGCTGTAAAATTGATTAATCGCATCTAACGTAAGTCTGTGTTTACATAATGTGTGTGTGTGTGTAATATTTATGTGTGTATACTGTATAATAATATGAAATGTTGATGATAATAATACATTTCAGCAAATTAGCAAACTAACTTTATTCTCACCAGCTGTTCTTTCCAAAAACGTTGCCAGTACATAGCATTTGTTTTCAACACTTGAATGTGGGTACGTTTCATTCTTTTCTTTTCAAATGCTTTTATTGCTTGTTTCTGCTTTTCTTTTTTGCATGCATTTTGATCCAGAGGTTCTGTACTCTTTCAGAAGTTGCATAGTAGCGTCTGCTACTGTATAACTGTGAAAATTGTATGGCTTTCTGAGTTTTGACAATGGTAAGGAAGATTTGTCTCGTAAATGATGGAAAATACCATAAATAGCGGGGGAAATATTTAAAAAGATTTCTCAAGGATCATGTGGCACTGAACACTGGAGTAATGGTTGTTAAAAATTCAGCTTTGTCATCACAGGAATACATTTTATTTCAAACGTGTAGAATATTAATAATACAAATAATTATTTAACAATATGGCTGTTTTTACGGCATTTTCGGTCAAATAAAAGTAGTTTTGGTGAGCACAAAATATTAACCTAAAAAATATATTTGAAAACGGTCCATTGGTCTAACAATTAACGATTAAATTAGAGTACTCTATTTGAGTACCCATGTCGAGTAACCAAGAAAAATATAGGAAGTGGTGCGTTCCCCCGTAGGAGAATCCATAAACTACGTTATTACAATTTTCTAAGGCTGCACAATATGTTAAAACCATTTTCAAACCATACTATAGTATAGTGCTATTGTGAATTCACTAAGGCTGCGATTCAGTTAAATAAGTGTATGCCGTGAGTGTATTATATATTATGATAATGTATATCTTGGCTCTATTTTTATCACCACAAAAATGCCTGGTTACTCGATCGTCCAATCACTCCATTAGCAAAATAATTGTTAGTGACAGCCCTAAACACTTCAGTAGATGCAGTATTTCATCCATCCATAAATGTTATTAATACAGAGTATTTTTATCACTGCTATTTGAACACTGAAGTGTGGATATCCCTACAATAGTTCTGTTTTGTCTGACCATGTTTTAGTTTAGCCTATATCTAGGCCGTGTGTTTCTGAATGTTATCCCCCAAAACAGGCTAAGGACAGTTTGGAGGACTTACCCAGTCACTCATTCCAATCTGCTTTAAAGAAGCTTATACAGGCTTTGCTGAATGGCTTCCCGAATGGGCAGATTTGCAGAGAACTGAACAATCTATGAGGAAACGAATGATTTCAAGAAAAGCGTTCTTTCTAAGAACTAATATTAGGGGTGCTGTGTGACGTATCTTGATCAGGTTACTAATGCAAGAAAATGAATCGTTAATCAAGACACTAGGGAAGTGTGCTCAGCATGAAGCAAATTACCTGGATTAGCATAGCAAAACGCTGCATAATGTACCTTTACCGCTATGAGTTTCAGTGAGAGAGAGAGAGAGAGATGCCTCAGTTAATTACAGTAGCTGTAAACAGAATGTGAATGTGACGGGGCTAAATGGAGCTTTAGAATGGAGAAGCTAAAATGGAGTCCGATTTTTATATTCCCGTCATGTTTGTTTTGAATTTGCTGCTTGAATCTCTGACATTTGACTCTGTATGATGTCTAGATGGATGAGAGAGACGTTGGACTCTGAGGTACTTTTTGACAAGTAAAATAATTTGTCAAGATTACCGCGGATCTCAAATGGCCTATCATCAAATGGTTCTTTAACCTTTCAGGCCAGGAACCACCTTTGATCAAATCAGGATATCTCGGTACCACCAATTTTCTTTGTACATTTTATTTGATCTGCTTTGAACACATTGAAATCTCCCAGAATGCAAATTTAAAGACTGTGAGCTGCAGTCAAAATACAAATTTTTTAACATATTTGCGTATTTATAGTCATAGTTCTTCCAGAAATGTTACCATTTTAAACCTTTTTACCATAAGTACCTTTTTTCTTTTTTTTGCCTTTCCCCCCCATACATCAAAGTCAACAAAAAAATAAATAAATTGATATATTGTTGTTTTAAAAAAAAGTAGTCCAAATGACTAAAATGCCTAACCTAGTAAATAGTGTACATGCTGTTTGAGAATCACTGATTTTAGGAAACTTTTTGTCTCTTTGATGGATGTGCTTTTGGGAAAGATGTTTTGGTTGAAGGAAATTTAACAAGGCATTGATTTGCAGGTATTGTCTTCATTTTACATGATGGACTCTCCCGCAAGTATAGGGTTTGATGTTTATAAATGCTGTGTTTTACCAACATCTATCATTGCAACCACAGTTTCCACTAAATTATCATGTGGTAAAAATGTGGTAGCTTGCTATTAGCCGCCACTGTCAGACAAATAAAAAGAAAGAAATGGAAATGACAGAAATGGAATGACAGAAGGATTTTCAAATGGTAGTTTTATTGTTTGTAGGAAATAAATATTATTTTTCTTGCGAGAATAACTGTAGTTACTGTGGTATTTATTACAGCTGGTTATTGTGAAATGTGTGGGTAATGCGTGTGACATTATTGTGCAGCTCCTCTCAGAGCGACACTCTTTTCACACTGATGACAGATATAGGTCACTTAAACATGAATGCGAGTTACAATCAAGACCAAAGCAAAAAGACGTGATATGTTAACTTAGGCCCTGACATATATTTTAAAGTACTATGCTTTACATTAAGCATTTGTCTTTTTAGCTTAATTTATTCTCCTGAATATTTTTGACACATTTTACTGATGCATTTTCTTTTTTAGTAGGAAATCATATTTATAATATAAGGTTTCTTTCTGTTAGGTACTTGTCTTCAATCTGGATGGGCCTTTCTCTGACTGGCATGAACATCTGGCCTGGGTATTGAGTGCATTTCTGCACAGTTACCACTACTATTTCACTTGAAGTCTATTTGTGCGCCGATATTTGAACCAAATGGTTTTTACAGGGAGAAGACTGCATTATTAAAGGCGAAGTGTGTCTTCTCTACACCGCTGAGTAATGTCGGTTTTCAAACTAGTTTCCTGAACACTCCTCCATCTTTTATTGGTTGATGAACAGATAGTTCCTCTCCTAATTGGCTGAGCCAGTGTTGCTGTTTTGGTTTGATAGGGATTCACAATCAAGCAGAGGAATGTTTGATAGTGCCACAGGGGATTCATCTCACGAATGGCTTGCTTATAGTAGTCTCTGCATGCGTTTCTGTCTCAAGCTGGGGAAAAATGGGCACTTTAGCTTTAAGTGAAGTGGAAAAAACTAGTTGAATGGCAAAGTTTTGTTAAATTTCTCAGATGGAATGTTTTGTTTTTTGACATCCGGTATTTTAAATTGATTTTGCCTGTACTGTGTGCTACAGAAGTGTAGACTTGCTTTCTGTTATATCCTCAGGACATTTTAGAAATGACCAATTAGAGGGAACCGTGCCCAAATCGTTTAAATTGTTGACATTTACTCTGGAGCTCCAGTTGATGATATCACTGATTTGGGGTGCGAGGTGTAACGCTTGACCTGTTTGTTTTTGGGTGGGAAAAGTATTCCTCAGCTAATTTCCCTCTGATAAGTATCTGACAACCCATAGTGTGGCATATTATCTCCAGCTGAGGAAAATGGTTTCTTCAGAGTGTGAATTGATTTTTCTGGATGCTCGTACAATGCGGCACTTCAAAATGTTCACAGTTTTTTTTTTAATTATTATTATATATTGAACCCATTTTTTTCTCTATTTGCATGTAAATGATCAATTATTGCTTTTGGCAGGATTCTGCCACCCGACTCTTGTCTGTAGTGAGGAACTGTACTATTTCACCTTAACAAATGATGTTTGCACTCCCACCCCCCACTTCCATTCGTAATTATCATCTGTTTGCACTGCTGGCTATATTGATTTTTCTTTCTTTTCTTTCTTTCCTTCTTTCTGCATGTCATGACTCAACATATTAGTAGTCTGTTTAAATTGAATTGAGGGTGTGTTATATGAAAATGACTGGTTTTTTATATAAATATATGCCAGAATTTTTAGATCGGAGAATTACGTACATGCAGGAGTGAGTCGTCTGCTGGGTCGTGGTTTTGAAGGGTTGAAGCAAATCAGTGGAGTCATGCTGTGTTGACCGACATGAACACTACATCACAAATGTTTAAAAATAAAAGTCTAGGGACGTTATATCATCTAAACGAAAAACCTCGTAATATTAATAATTTTAACATATAACATTATATAAAATACTATAATATATATGACTATATATTCACATGTGCATATATGCATACACATTTTTTTAATTTGATAAATACATAAAACTGGGCCAAAATTGAATTGGAATAAGCCGTATTATAAAGTAACTGAATTTTATTAAATGCATTTAGCATTGTTTTTTCCTCATTGATTTACATGATCTTGTCAAAACAGGCCTGGAAGCAGCTGAGAAGTATTTTGTACATAGTTTCTGAGTGGATAAAGGACACTTCATGAAGTTTTCACAGAGGATTGACACATTTTAAAAGCATTTGCAGATGTTTGCTCTTTATCAGTAACCGTATTGACACTTCCAATAATCTCTCATTTTGAGACGCATGCTATTGCTCTGGAATATTTTGTGGGTTATTTGAAACCTCATTGAGAAACCGTTGATTCTCAATATCAGGGCGATTTGCCTTAGCTCTATTCTTTCTTCCTAGATCTGCACATGAAACTTGATTGCAGATATGCACTAAATTTTCCACTACATTTATTTTCTCATGAATGTTTGCATATTTCAGTGATTGCCTTCTAGTGGATTCAAATATGCAGAAATGGCAATCTTCCTCTCCTGGAATGAAGCATGTACTCATTTCATAGCCTCTAATTGCATTGCTGTAAAATGGTCAATTGTTCCACTTGCGCAAAGACTAAAGTAGATGCTAAAGTGATGCTTTCTCTGATCATTTATATCAGTATATGATGCAAGTTTACTCACACAAAATAGAATTACTTAAGTTTATTGAAATCTGAATTTAATCATTGACTTGTTCAAAAGTTGTTCATACGTTGTCAGGGTGTTGTGGGTGGTATGGTGTTGTGTGTGTGTGTGTGTGTGTTTTTTTTTTAGCATATTGCTATGTGGTTGCTAGGGTCTTTGGCGGTTTGGTAGATAGTTGTTGCAGTAATTGGTGTGCCAAAACCTGGATGGAATCCGATTTAAGTTTTTAAGTGGGTTTTCTGAACGGGCTTTTGATAAATGCCTGAAATAAAGTCTGTGGTTGACATCTTGTGCTTCTATGGTATTTAATACAATTTATGTTAATTTTCTTGATTAAATTTAAACAATTAAACTCATCTACTCGCAAGTCTAGCTCAACTATAAAACTATTCTATTATAACTATTCTAAGTGAAACTTTCAGAGAAGTGCTTTTTTAAACTATGACTGAAACGGTTCATTTACCCCGTTTTCAAGCTTGTTCCAGACTAAAATGGATGAGCTGTTTTGCAACTGTGCATATCTTAAAATGTCAATGGCATTGTGTTGTCTCAAGATTTACACCAGTAATGTTGTTTTCCTAAGGCACATTTATAAAAGCTACTTAAATGTCATAATCTTAATCTAAGCTCTCTCTGTGAAACCGGGCTTTAGCTTTTTATCTCTGTCGATTTGTATTTAGGCATCAAGGTTCATATAGATTGTGTTAATTTGTGAAAATCACAATGATAAGCAAAATATGTAGGCCTAAGACTCAGATTTTTGTTTGATACAGAGCATATTATCTGCAAAAATAGAAAAGCCAGTAGAAAAAATAATAATTTTAGGCTGGCCTTCAAAAATACCTCATCACTGGAACTCAATCGACCCAAGCCACAGAGCCCACTCAAAATTCTCTATGATATTCTGGCCTCTAATTATGACTGAAACACTTCATCAGTATAAGTTTTAGATGTTTAGTTATTCTGATCATTTAGTAAAGTCCAAATGAAACTAGTGATGATATATGGATCCAGTTTGGTTAATATGAGGTCCAAAAAACAGCTTGGAAACAGCTGCATGAAAAAGTTAGAAACTTGGCTCTTCTCAGTACGTCTTACTTTTGCAATCTGACCAGCACAACAGACACTCAATGTTCCTGTGTTTGCTCCATCGTGGGCATTGCTGCACATCGCCATTTGCTGATCCTGTTCTCAGCAGCTTAGGACATATGTGTATCATGCTCAGAGAGATGTGATGGCCGGCCATCCAATCCAGTTAGCAGCTATCCGAGCCGGGTACGATGAGAGGGCCCAGTCATTATCACTTGCACATTCATGCCACACATTACCGTCTGACCTTCCCATCGCTGTCACTCAGAATACGGCCTCAGTACCATGTCGCAGGGTAGATGTTCATGCCAAGAAACCAAAGATTCTCCACCCCTATCACTTATACAAGGTTAATAGCCGCTTAATTGGCTTACCTGGCAACGTGCAATCACTTGTGAGGTTGGTAAATTAGATTTGGTGCTGACACATACCACTCTACATGTTTATGGTGCTCTGCTCTCACAATTACATAAAGCATTGCTGTCCCTTTTTACCCTCTGTTTCTCTTCGTCCTTACCTCCTAGCGAACTGTGAAGGAGCTCACCCAGCCGTTCAGGAAACGTATCATATTAAAGTGTGGTAACTGCTATATGTAATGAATTTTGGATTAGGAGCAACAAAGCGGCTCTGTGATAACCTTTCGGAAGGACGCAGTTTGTAGCAGAGGGAAGCGAGTTATAGCAGGAGTATACTCCCAGACACCCCAGGGTGGCTGCGTTTGATGTCACTCTTGCTGAAAACACCCCAGCTCAACACAAACAAAACATGCCGTAGCAGACCTGTGCGGATACATCAGTAGAGCGGGAAATGTCAGATCGTCAGGGGTGTGCGTGTGAAGTGAATTACTCTGGTTTGGTGAGTGTCCCTGGGAGGATACTCTCATTTCAAGCTGATGGTGTAACATGTCTTTTATTTTTTCCCAGGTGCAGTGGACCCTAGTGTGGACGGGAGCTCGAAGAGGGACCTTCCCCACGGACTATATGAAGGGACGGGAGGGGAGGGGGAGGGGGGCTGCTGTCGTTACTCCCAGCTTGAAGAACACACAGGTCGGCATGCCTTTAAATCTGACATGTTGTTTTTACAATGTCATGAAGTTTATGTTCACTTTTAGTGGCTGTAAATTTAGTTGTTCGTCCTATCAGTACAGATCATTTAATGGTTTACATTTTGTACCTTTTTGCATTTTGAAGACAGTGTTTTCTGTGCCTTTTTTATCATTCATACTCACAACCCCATCTGTAAGGCTCAGGTACCCCTGCTTTGACACCAAACCCATGTTTCTTTTAACTCTGGCAATAAGAAGAAAAAGCACGAGATTAATTATTAAACATTTTGCCTAAATTTGTTTTAAGTAAATTTTAGCTTTATGCTAAAGCTTTGAATGACACACACGCACAAGCACAGTTTCCCTAAAATGTAAACGAAAGAAAGCACAACAAAATTGTTAAATATATGGGTTAATAATAACGTTTTATATGAATTCATACAGTGTATGAAATGTATACTTTATACTGATTATTATAATAATTTTAATTGTTGTATTTATAAACAAGGTTGTCAATATAGCAATATTTAATCGTATCCTTTTATGCAATTGATCACTTATTTGCGATTTTTTTAATTTCAGTTAATTTGAAATAAAACGTACATAATCTGGTTTAACACGTTTATTTTTACATTATTTGCTATGTTCAGCAATGTAAACTATTAGATTGAAAGTCACAACATTTTATTTTAAGTTAAAATTGTGTTTCCTTCTAAAAAAGGACACTCCAAAAGGACACCAAATGATATAAGTAGTCCATATAATTCATAAACTTATGCAATTGGGAGATAAAAACATTATGAATGTGTGTGAAAGTAATGTACTGAATTGTGCACAAATACTGTGTGCATTGAATAGCGTTTGTTTGCTCGCCAATATAACAAACTCACTTGTGCTTACTGTATGACTCCTGTACATCAGCACATTAATCTTTACCTTGATTACAATCCGGGTCCATCAAAACCAGCATCTCACCAGTAAAGTTTTCTTAATCATCCAAGAAACGTAATTTGTGCTCTATCTGACCAACAGTGGAATGTTTTAATATTCCATTTGTTCAGTCTGTATGTCACACAGCGGGATGTGTGAGGGCGTACGCTGTTCAGAAACAATGAAGCAAATATATATCATATTGACAGACCATATATATAACTTTCTGTGCCACAGCACGTCATTCTTCATATCAGCATTGACCATTAAACTGAAATACTAGTTGACCCCTATATTGGCGCAAACATGTTAAGGAGATTTCCTTGTAGTCACTATGAGTGTAGGTAAATTTGACTCCCATTGTCTCAAAAGGCATGACATTTCACCAATCAGTAACAGCATTTCAGGCGGCTTAGAACAAAGTACGTAACATCTGGTTGAGGTTTGACCTTTGTACACTGTCCTCTGTATCGGCAGCGGGTCATTCCCGTCTTCTTCCATAAGCTGAAAGATGTTTACATATCCCGTACGATTGTGCCTTTTCATGGAAGCGAGGCGAGCGTCGGGCCATGCTGGGTTGATTTGGCCAAATTGGAAGCCTGTGAGTAATATACGACAGAGCAGACCCGTGCTGGATGGACGTCTGGTAGTGTTTATGCTCAGGGTAGCTGCATCTGCACACTCAGTCCTGTGAATGCCTCGTACCCTCAGGCTTCCAGCACCTGCATAATGGAACAACAGAGAAGAAAGAGAGGGGAAAGAGATCAAATGACAAGGGCTTGGGTTTCTCCCTTCAAATGTTTCTTATTTTTTGACTTTCACCAGGAAAATATTTCCACGACCTCAGAGAGTTGCGCGTCGATATGATGGAGCAGCCTTGTCGCTGTTTCGTAAACATTTGTCTTATTGCGTGTTTGGCTGATCTCCCCAAAAGCCACTCTTGGAAATTCATGGAAGAACACGAATTTCTGTGAAAAGATCGCAGGGTGCCTTACACAATGATTTAATATATAGTGCTTTTTTTTTCTTCTTCTAGCTTTTTTGACAGGGATTAAGAATTAGGGCTGGCGGGGGCAAGGAGGGAAATAAATAAATAAATAAAGGTGGTGGTTAATCTCGCTTAGTGCAGTGTGAACGTTGAGCAGCGCTTTGGCCTGACAAACATCTGCCTCACACAGCCGAGCGGGATCAGCTAAAGCGATTAGTGCGCTCACGTCAGCCTGTGGAGACGGGTGCCTGTTACAAAAGCCAGAACACCAGCCTTTCCTCCCACACTCCACCTGGAACACTGACACTGCAGTGAGAGGCCCGGCTCCGGCAGCAGAGCAAGGATCGGCTCGCAAACAACTACCCTTTTCTAATACACATATGCTCTTCTGTCAGAACAAAGCAACATGCAGCTCAGAGGATTGAACAGTCTGTCGTGGTTCTAAAGCAGATGCTTATCACAGCCAGAGTTGTAGCTGAAACTTCTTAATTAGCATATATGTAATGAAATAAGCCATTCATTATGGTGTAATTGTAATTTTACACTTGCTTTGTACCGAGACAGGGGCCTCAATATGATAACGGGTGACCTTTCCATTACTGTGTGTAAAGGGAGACTGTATCCTGCACATGCTTTTACAGTTAACCTCATTAAAGCAAAGGAGGGGCGATACTTCCTGAAAGGGGTCTCGACAGCTTTCTTTCACTTTTTCTCTATTTAATTGAATTTCTCTTTTAAACGTTATTCATCTGCATTTTTATCTTTCCCAGTGTGAAGATATTAAAGGTATTAAGACTTTTTTCATAATTTTACAAATTACTTAATTCTATGAAAGCAAGTCTCGTCTGTGTGTTTAACTAATGGCAGGCGGCAGTGTTTGTTCGAAAACCGTCATTATTTTGGGGCAGAAATGCCACATTTTAGCCATCTCCTCTAGACTTGAATAGGTTTTGAATTCAGATATTTATGTCTTCTTTGTCTACCATACCACATGATAGCACCACAGTAAGAAACGACTTTGACGATGAAATTTTCTCTGGGCATGTGTACAAGCCACATGGTGCGTTTGATAAAGAAAAAGGATGTCAGCACTCGCAGGATTAGCTCACACCACAGGAATTAACATCAACATCCCAGCTCCTGTAGCACCCAGGATTTCACTTCTCTTTGATATCTAGCCTGCACAGTTACAGGAGGAAAACGCATCTTTGAGGAGGAATACTCCCAATTCTATGTTTCTCTTTTCGATATGTGGGAAGGTAGTCTTTACCTCTGTAAATTACTGTGTTGTCCGTTGATAATAACACAGCCTCAGCCAATAGTAGCCGTGCTCTACAACTGTAGTTTTCCAAGCTAAAATCTACTCATAAGTATTTAAACTACAGTAAAGCTATAATTTTTAAAAAGTAGTTTGCTACACTACAAGTTACTAAGAAAACTTTAAAAAAACAAAACAACGGCGGCAATATCTTTTAAAACGTATTCACCACTTTTCAGAAATTTAGGGTTGGCAAGATTTTTATTTTTAAATATTTTTCTTATGCTCACCAAAGCTGCATTTAATAAATACAGTATAAACAATAATCATATAACGGTTTAAAAAAAAACGGTACTGTTTTTAGTATAATTTATTCCTGTGATGGCAAAGCTGAATTTTCAGCAGACTTCAGTGACGCATGATCTTTCGGAAATAATTCTAATGTAATTATTTTGTGCTTAAGAAAAATTCCTAATATTTTCAGTGTTCAAAAGTGTTAATGTTACATGTTAAGTGTTAAAAACTAACAAAAGTGTTAGTTTTGTCGAAATGTGATAATTTTGTTTTTGATAAATAGAAAGTTCAACAGAATTCACATAAATCAACCTGACTTCTGACTTGCTGTAATGCTGTGCACCTAATATACACCTACCAAAAATTGATTTATCACTAAAAAGGTACAAAATAAAGCTACTTCTATAATATGTCAGCCTCACTCCCAGTCAAATAATACAGCTTTGCCAGGAATTGCCTATATACTGGAACTTTGTTGTTGATAGTGGAGGTTTGCCATCTAGTTACTTTATTTTTTTATTTTTTTAAAGCATCGTTGGCTCAGATTAAGTTCAACACCCTTTTTGAATGGAAGGTGTTGAAACAAGCTGAAATATCCCTTCTACCCATGCCAAAAGTGCATTCATGAAGAGCATTGACTGTGCAATGCGGGACAGATGTGGGGATTCCTCTGGAAATATGTCTTTTGTGTGGAAGGGAAATGAAAGCTTAGACTGGGATGTTCTTCATCTCACTTCTGGAGTTGAAGAGGCTGAGGATTGTGCATCTGCGTTGCATTTATGCCAATGACGGCTAGCATCCTGATGTTGCTCAGAGTTTGAAACTATGCCAAAACTGATAGCCAAGAACACCGTTTTAGTGTAGCATACATTTGAACAGGTCAGTAGTCTTGTAACCTATTGATTTTAGAGACTCAGAAACTGCTCACTGGAAAGATATAGTTTGTGTATTTTTTGGAACATGAAAGCTGTTGGTTTCATTGTGATTTACGTGGAAAAGAATGACTAATGCATTATTAATCAGTTCTCTTTTTTTATGTTCCACTGTGGACTTTAAACACCATTTGCTTTACGCATATGTTGTCATAGCAGTGAGACATAAAGTTTTCCTTCTGTCAGTTATTCACCAGTAAAAACTAACATTTGAATCATTACATTTACAGACGTGTATGCTGCCCTTGACAGGAAGCTATATGATTACAAAAGATGTTTTCTGTTAGCCTGCCAGGCCATGCAGCCGTGATGAATGAGTGTAATATACAGTGCATCAAGAGTGGACACATGCATTAATGGCTCTCAATAATTTGAGCAATGCATTTCAAATGCTACTTGCTCTCAGAGGCTGATTGTTTCTGAATGATTTAATCTTGTTGAGTTGTCTCCCGCCCGTTCGTGTCAGTAAACAGGAAAACAATGTGCTCATTTGAATAATATCACAAATTGTGTAGTTCCTGGCAGTCCCGGGCTTTGCAGTGTGAAGAGTGCCAGCCCTCGGGGTCTGAGTGAACAAAAACAAATCACTGCATTGCTTACACAATTACAAACCTGCGTACTATTCATCTGCACAGGATATGCGAATTACTTATCTGAATTCGTCTCCAGATATTATCGCTAGCACACAGTGTTGCACAGATTGAGATGTATGAGATATAGGTACTTGAAGCAGATCAGTGCGCTTATGCATAAGAGGAATCTTGCTGACATAATAGGAGTCTTATTTTAATATACACATCGTCAAATTATAATATTAAAGTATAAAATATAGTATTAATCTAAAATAAATCTTATTTCTCTCTCCTTTTTTCTGTCAATCAAAAAGATTCACAAAAGAGTTGGTGTTTGAATTGCTCATTTACTCTGAAGTAGTTACTGACTGAATTATTTTTGGTTATTTTGTACTTTAAATAATATAGATAGTGCTTCAGCAAATTTACATATTGGAACTGTAATCGGTTTCGCATTTACATTTTTGTATTTTTTTTTTTATCAGAAAAAAATTGAACTACAATTTTAAAAATCATCTACATTTTGAAGTGATCCTTCAATTACTTAAGCGTAAAAAATAATTTTGCTCCTGCCGGTGGTTTTTGTTTTTTACTGGGGTGGAGACTGAACTCAAACAAAGCCTTGAGTTATCAGAACATACTTTCTCATCCAGCTGCACTGATTATATGAATTCCTCAATTATTTGCTGGTGATTTAGGGCGTTCACAATGTTGGTGTTGCTCCCTGGCAGAACTATCTGGGTTTGATTTACGGATACAGTCTGTTGGATAGAAAATCTGAGGCCATTATGATTCTGCCCAGACCAACATTAAAAAGTGTATTTATTGCATTTCCAGTTTTTATGTGTGATCCGTAGCAGGCGGCTTGTTCCAGATTGGATGCTCTCATTTGACAAACCTCCATTTTGCTTGAATCTGACAGCAGTCATCTCAATGCATTACATCCAGCGTAGGCATACTGCTCCTCCAATCGTATATTTTCATTCTCTCCTTCCAATTCTGTGATCTTTATAGACTCCATAAAGAATGACAGATGTTTCAAGTTTCTTTGTTTCCCCCACCCCAGACTCCCCAGGTTGAGTCTCAGTGACACCTTTTGTTCGAGGCCCCCAGAAGTATCTGCAGAGGTGGGGCAGCGTCCGCTCCCTCAGAGCTGCTGTAACAAAGCAATTAAGGAGCTGCGTTGATAGGGAAATTTTATAGTATCAGTAAGGATGTCTCTGAATGTCTACGAGGAAGGAGGAATGTGGCAAGCATTTTAATGGAGCAAGCCATTTGAAGATCATGATGAAAATGCTCCCATCTCCAGTGAGACCTCCTGTTGCCCCACGCCTTCCAGAGGAGGAGAGCTTAAAAGACATCCAGACTGAGTTTAAGGCCTTTGCGCTCCTGTTAATGAAGCACAGAGAGGGATGGAAGGGCCTCTGATACGTGTTTAATTAGCAGAGGGTCTAGCTAAACGACTATTAAACTTCTGATTAAAGTGTGAAATTTCACTTAAATGAAGGAGTTTGAGAAATCTCAGAATGGAAATAATGGCAGGATTAGGACAATTGTTCAAGTAGTTTGCTTGCTGGTTCTTCTCTCTCTCTTTGTACATTACGTAATTAAGCACATTTTACCTATAAATTAATTTCTGCATTGTGAATTGTTTAATAACTAAAATATTTATACTTAATTGTAGTGTTTATGTTCTGCCTTAAATTTAGCAAAGAAAATTATCAATGCAGTTTGTTAATGGGAATTTGGGGGAAAATTGGCCTAAAAGTCATAAAATAATTGTATAGTCCAAAAAGTAGGCTTCATTTTCTTTTTGGTGTAAAATGTGACTTGCTTACTTTTTCATAAGATTGAAATGACCGTTTGGAGTTTTGAAGCGAAATTCAGTTGTAAAGGTTATATGCCACAAGCTATCCGTTGATGTTCTCAGATTCCCACATGCACAAGCACAGTTATAACTGTTTTGAGAGGCAAATGGCTGCATTGCTGCGTGAGCTGCAGAAGATTGCTGTACCGTCCAGACCCAGATACCAGAGAGAGTGAGTTATTCCCTGCTCTGTGACCTGATTAATTGAGAACGTCTGAGGTTGTCTGTGGGTTGTGTTCAGGCTCCAGTCGCCGCCCTAACCTCATCCATCTCAAATGCTTGTGTCTAAAGGTTGGCCTCCAAACGCTGACCCCTCACCTCAGCCACAGACAAAAAGTCAGTGTGCTTAAGTTGATTGAATGAGAGAGAGCAAGAGAGTGAGCGCGGGATCAAGAGAGAAAGATAGCGCAGAGCGAGCGAGAGACAAAAAGAGGCAACATTTAGACAGCTGCACGCGTAGCACCATGTATCCATGTCTGTCAAAGGAAGATATTTCTGTCCTTAGTGCGGCCCGCAGGCTTCCAAGCAGGCCATCTCGATGTCATCACCGTCACCCTGCTGTCATTGGCTAAAAAGGCCTGGCTGTGCGTGTGCCTGAAGAACAGCATGTGCTGGAGTTAAGGGCTCTGCTAGCCCAGGCCTAATTGGAGTGCGTCAGTCAGGCAGCTTGACTCATCGAAAATTACTGGGAGCAGTGCGCTTAATAGGAAAGCAGAGAGGAATGACAATAAGGTCATGATACCACCACATCCAATGGCAATGATCACATTCCAGGGCTGCAATCGTTATGTCTTATGAGCGCCCCATGCTAACAGTGGTCGCATGACATTCAGAATGATCTCTGTCTTATAGATTCAATCAGGGTCCAAAAATAACACCTGTACCAGGGGTGTACACGTATTTTTCCCAAACCATCACAGTACAGATGTCCCTGTCCTCAGCATACAGTCAGTCAAAGGCGATACACACTCCAATCCAGAAGGGTGCGTGCGCAAGGTAATACAATGCTGTTTCCAGACTACCACAACAGGGAAAAGAGCAGAGAAAGAAACAATCGATGCACCACCAACCCAAAACGAGTTGTCACGCAAGAGTTTGCTACTAGCCGATACGCGGTTTCAATACATTTTATTGATGCCCTCCACAAACTTGACAAACTAAGCAATCCTGTTTGTTTTCCTTACTTTACAAAAGCAATGTTTTGTTTTTATTGTGAGTGTACACAAATACACGCTTTACAGTTTTGAATGATGTCTTGCTCTTATCTGTATGACTATAAAAGCCTGAAAATTTTAAGTCATTTTCGCTGTTATGAAGAGACAAAATCATTTGGCATTGTGCGGTTTTGTCATGGAAGTCTTGCTACCACAGTCCAGTGATGAAATATGCGTCCTGGAAATGGGAAGCCTCAGGTGCTGCTTCTTTTCGTGGAAAGGTGAAGTAGGCTCAGATGTAGGTGATACTTTGAGTGTAATATTGAGCTTTGCTTCCGCCATTGTCATTGCCTTTGAGCGTGAGAGACCATTAACATGCAATGACAGAGTAGGCTACACAACATGTTAATCAAACCAGTACGTTTGAAAACAGCCGTTGTATTTTACAGCGCAGCATGAATCAATTGATCAATCTATCAGTTAGAGTAACAAATCAACAATTCCTTAATTTTTTAAGCAATCAGAAAACTGCCGGTGACAGACATGTAAATGAGGTAGCCTTGCCTCCAGGCCCACTCATACTAACACATATCAGATGACATCATCCAGATGTGCCCCATCACTGGAGCCAGGCAGAAAAAGGCTACAAGAGTACAAAACGAATCCCTACACAAGATTTATTTTGCACTTTTTATAAGAATTGCTTTTCAGTTTTGTAGCTGATTGAGACCAAATACCTTTTGTACAAAAATGATTATGCAAGATTGCATTTTGTTCAGTGCTTAATACAATAAAGGAGGCTGTACTAAATATGATTAGGGATCCTGTTGTGCCGAACTTGTATCGCACAGTGACCCCAAAACCAAGATGTGTGCAGTTACACTCACATAGTAAGTACATAGTCACTCATCAGGCGTGCCGGATACTTTACTAAGAGCTGCAACATATGTGGTTTAAATTGAATTGTAAGAAGAGTCGGCGAATCATACATCTGCTCAAGAAACATCTGTTGCGACTCGTGCTTCTTCTAACAACTTAAAACTCAATGGAAAATGTAACATCATATGAATATATAAAGTTCTTATTGTTTTTCAAAATAGATTTGTGTCGATAAACCTATTGCGTTTTTATATTTAATTTTAAATCTAATAATATTATTATTCTTTTGGTTTTTATATGCATGTATATGGCTATTTATATTGTATTCTTTTGACAATGAGATTTAGATTTTATATTTATATAAAAATCTTCTTTCCAGTCCCGACCTTTAATGTGTAATATGCTGAAGTATCCGAGACCTCTCAACTGTGGGAGCTGAATTCAAAGCAATGCTGAGACATTTCTTGTCAGAAATCACATGAACCAAAATTAATTCTCAAATTCCACGTGATATCATTTGTAAGGCTGTATCATTGTATCATTTTCATGACATTTTTTCTGTTGTCAGAAATGGAGACGTTGTTCGGTGCTTACTAAAGATTGCACCGTAACCTCATGGCACGCATACTTTCGTGGTGAAACGTGAGGTGGTTGTTTATGTTCTTTAGGTTAACATGGTTATCTGTGGAGGAAACCTGGCCTGCTGGCTCTGTTCTGATGAGCTAACTTCACTCCACAGCTGCAGAAATATTCTCTCTCACTGAGCTGCAGGGACATGCCAGTATTTTCATTCCTAACTTCAGGCATTTCCGAGCTCTAACAAAGAAAGAGTGAGGTGATGAAACTAGGGTGGAAGCTGTTTTCAAAAAGCACCAAATTATTTTTCTGTAGGAGCAGTAGATGCCGAATCCCACAGAGGCTCTGTTATCCTGACACAAATATACCACCAAGTACTAGAGACCTGGACCACTTGTCATAAAAGTGTGAGAAAAAAAAATGGAATGCCACATCAGCACATCTATTCCCTCCATTTAACACTATTGCTTTATTGGATCCTTTTTATTGGAAAATTACAAGCTGCTGCTCAAGTCACCATCTTGTTTTTAATCCTTTTGGAAACCGCTTCCCTCCTGTGTAATGCTGGTGGATCCTGAACCCAGAATCCCTCTTATTTTTGTTGAGCTGCACTCAATCTTCTCCCATTGACCATCGGGAAGGCTCCTGCGGAGGATTGACAGGGAGAGCCTTTGAAAGGCGGATACCAATAAACAGGGAATTGCCCTTCCAGAGAAAATAGCTTGGTAATTGTTGGGTACGTTCAAGCTCGGCCGCAAAGAAAAGGCTGGAGTGAGCCTGTGCATTTTTCTGCCCTGCGTCAGGGTTGTAGATGTGTCAGCAAGCCCCTCGCTCTTGTGCGCATGACTGTGGCTGTCTGCTCGACTTGGCCCGGTGCTGGAGGCCCAGCTGAATGCTTAGTGGTTGGCAGGCTTGGCCGCTTGCCTGTATAACTGGAGTTTGAATGAAAGGGGCCTTGTGAACTTTTGGGCTACTGTGGCATTTTCCAGCTGCCGAGCGAACTAATTAAAAATCTTTAGCTATGTTGCTGAAATGTGTAGTTAAAATGTGCTCTGTTTTCTGCAAACACATTTTGTGACTAGTTATTAGATATAGTAGAATTTCTAAATCTTGATTTTGTTCATGGTTCTCTCCTGGTTTTATTTGCCAACGATTGCACTTTGCATCGCTGATTCGACTGTTTACTGTCAGTGATGCTTTTTAAATGTTTTTGATGCATTTTTGAAACTTGTTTCCTATTGTCTCTGCTATTTGTTTGAGAGACAAAAGAACACATTTTTCCTTTGAAACTCAACTACAGTATACTATTCTAGAATTAAAATCTGAAAGTGTAAAGTTATTAATATAAATGTAATTATAATTGTAAAAAATATTTTTATTATTATTAGAATCACCAATATATAAAGAATGACAATGTTTATAATTAGAAAATTAAGAATACTACTGTAGTATTACTACTAATAATACAGTGGAGTTGAGATAACCGTTTAGCAAGATAACCCATATTACATATATTTTCCCACATATAACCTGCAGAAGCAGATAATCCGCACGCTCATATAGCCAGCGGGTTTTGGGTTTTGTGTAAAAAATCGTTGGCATAACCCACACCCATAGATTGAACTTTTTTGTGTAAGATCACATTTCGAATTTCAAATGTTGCTTGCATGACTTCAGTTATCCATAACTGTTCAGGCTCGGTACACAGTGCTTGTTCACACAATAAAAAAAAACAAACACAAGTCAGAATCAGAAGAAAAAAGGCAAACCTCTAACAATGCAAACACAAAGATTGCTCACAAAATCAATTGAATTGACATTAAAGAATCGAAAATACTGAGACAAATTTGGAGTTTGCCAGTTCCACTTCAAAAACATCGACATAATAGGATTGGCGAGTTAACCCTGACTCGATAAGTGAACTCCACTGTATTATTAAAATGAATATTTATTATATACTTTGAAAACATTATAATGCAATTAATTTTTTTTTCCTATGCTAAAACTATACACATCTACAAAATGTCCTTTTTTAAAAACAATAAAAATCTATATTGTAAACATGGAAAAACTTATAACTTCTACCCTGCAAACTGAACTGAGCTTTTTCCTTCCCACTGATGACCATGTTAGAGTTTATCTTGCTTTCTTCAGTTACTGAGTAAATTAGAGCTCCGGAAAACATGGTGACAGATGTCTTACATCATTCTCATGTGATTGGCTGTGAGTTTTTTATTGTCTGTGTGAAGTCTCATTATCCAATGCCCCTGGAAAAGAGCCTAATAAGGCAGACAACAGTCTGCAGCCTCTATTGAACTGTACAGGGAAAAATAAAGGACTGCACCACATGTAAAGACACCTGCTTGCTAATTTGTATGTTCGTAGAATGCTGGTGTTTTGCTTTTTTTCAGTCAGAGAAAATATATGCTCTGGTTTTGATGCGGGAAACCAGTTGGGGGAAAAAAGATGTCCCTCCAGCGGGTTGAGCCCTAAATGAATTATTCAGATCTACATGTTGTGTGTTTTGCCGGCCTATTCTGCTTAATGGCATCTTTTATGGCATGCATCAAAGACGACTCCAGATGCAAGACAGCCTTGGAATTCCAGCTTTCTGCATCGCCTCACTGTGTGGCCGAGAAACAAAGCTGAAAATACTGGAATTCCTTTCACTTTTAGCGTCCCCTTAATAAACGATTCGCAAATCAATGGCTGCTTTTGTCATGTAATTTGTTTCCGTGCTCAGTTTTGTGATAATGTTTTGCAAGCAAGGCTCTTTGGATCAATATGAGACTGAGGGGGAAAAACACAAGCCTGGCTTCTATTTTTCTCTTCAAATATTTGGAAAATGATGCATTTGGTGCATTATCTCATCCAGAACGGTTTAGCTTTGTAATGGAATGCTAGTTTTTGTTCAGATGAACATGAAAATGAAAGATTCATATTAAAATTTGATAGAATTCTGTTTACATGTACTGTGTTCTTGCACTGATTATGCTTAATGATGTGTAAGATGATGTCAATTCTTTAAAGCTTTTAAATTGTGTAAAGGTCATAAATGGTTAAGGCAAAACTGATAAATGTGTTTTTGACAACAGCAACAAAATTCAAATTCGGACATAAACTTGGTTTACTTGCATTGTTGATTTTTATAATAAGCTGAGTTTTTTGAGTCATCAGCGCTTTGTTTAACATGTAGCAGCACTCATCGGCAGTGTGCAACACCTTTGTGTGTTTGTCTGTGTTGTGCTTGGTCTTTCCTCAGCTGCACCTGCACTAATTGTAAGTGTGCAGCTGTGATGTGAGAGCCGTACTCCAGCTGGGAGAGCTTGTTGAGCTGCCACACAAACCCGGCGAGCTAAACACCCCAGTAAGTCCCTCCTTGACTCAGCTAATGTGTGTGGAGCACAGACAATACACCCCAATCCAACAGCCCATCTGAGCGCCACTGCAGTCCAAAAACCGGAGGAGGTTGGCTATAGACGCCTCTCAGTTTGTGCTCCGTGACCATGAAAGTGTGGATAATCAAGCCTTTGCTGTCTCGGCCTCCTGTATCCTGACTGTGTCTTTCCTTTATTGTTAGTATCAGTCAGTCTCATGGGTTCCTCTCATGCTGAGTGACTCCAGATCAGTCATCTAGCCTGAAGGTCATATTTTCTTCATAAGTAAATAATACTCAATATGTCACAAAGGTTTCATGTTTATGTAGGGCTCAAAAACAAGGATTTCTTTCTTCCATTTTAAATTTTTTATTATTATAATTTTTTCGTTTTTATTATTTTTATAAGTATTTGTCTTATTTTTCCTTGATTAAAAAATAATTAAATAATTATAATTAAAGTATGTAAAAGATAAAAATACTATATAAATATTTGAAATTAAAATAGTAAAAAAAAATTATGTAATGTTGTTTTTAAATGGATTTATTTTTTTTAAATAGATATTTTTACTCTTTCATTCGATTAACCCAATTGTACCAATTAGAATGGTAGTAACCCATTGAAAACTGGAGCAGTGGTAGTCCTTAAGGAATAACCTATAACATCGTCATGTCTAAACCTTATTTCAGTAAGTCCTTGGGCATCGTGTCCGGAATAACACTGTGATGGATGTTCTCTGAGTAGGATGTTAACTTGCACTTCACATTTTGTCTGTTCTCAAATGCAAGAACTGTAGAGCGTTTTGTTAATTAAAAGGACATGTCCAATTTAATTTGACTCAAACATAAGAAAATAAATTAGAGGGTCACAGCAGCCAACCAGATTTGAGGGTAATTTAATGGCATACTGTGTTGAAATTATTATTATCCTCATTCTGGTATCCGTATCCTGATACAATTACAATATTATGGTAGAATATCAAAAGTGATATGTGGGAATTATAAATACTGTCATGATAAACAAGTCCATTAATAGTCAAAGCATGATCCCATTAGGATATCAGTAGTTTTGCTTTTCCAAAAGCTGACTTGAAATATTCATATGAAATTACAGCTATAGGGGTCCGTAGGGGGTGATAGCAGAAATTCAAGCAATAAACACACCTAATAAACCCAGCACTCCAGTCCCATGCAGACAGATTGACACTCCCCCCTTTAGATTATAAGCCCGTTCATTCAGGCTTAGTGACAGTTGCATGACAGGATATGGATGGTGGAACCATAGAAGCTGATGAGAAAGATAAAGGCACAGTTTTATATGAACAGATTATTGCTGCATTCAAGACATGTCAGAATTATCGCATTTACGCGAAGAGCAAATGTCGTAAGTGCCAGTGGGACATCCTAGATTTTCTTTGAACCCTGACTTTTTTAGTAGAGGAGATGTCCATTGCAAATCTTCTGAAATGATTTTGCGAAATTATGCTTATTGGTCATAATTCAGTTGACTACAATTTATTTGTTTAATTCTTCAATTCTTCATTTAAAAACCATCTTAGATTAGATTCAACTTTATTGTCATTACACAAGTACAGGTACAAGGCAACGAAATGCAGTCTTTCAAGTTACAAACAGAATAGTTATACAGTAATCCCTCGGCACTTCGCGGTTCAAGTTTTGCTGCCGATTTTTAAAATGTATTTTTCGAAAAATAAAAATTCTATAAAAAAATAATAATAATAATATTTTCGAAAAATAAAAATATCGGCAGGCCTATTGCGGAAAGCAGCGTTGTTTTATCGTGATGCGTGAGAGAAACAGTTTCCCAGGATGCCAGACAAAGAGAGAAACACTCTCAGAGGCTTTGTACACAGGAACTCAGACAAGGCATGTGATTGTTTCCCGGCACGAGATCGACGAATGAGAGCACGAGTGGATGCATCCCGTGAGCTGATTGGCTGATCCTACTTTGCGGATTTTCTGCTATTGCGTTTCGTGTTCCGTGTTGCATTTGGTGTTCCGGTCCACATTAACCACAATAAATGAAAGATCATTGTAGTTTAAAGTTGTAAAATGACTGCAGACTCACTGGATAACATATGCTAGCTCTCGTAGCGTTAGGTTTATTACATAGTAGTTATATTTGTGTTGCGGTCTAGACAGAATGTAATTGTTTATGTTGAAACCACCAACCAAATAAGGGAGAGTATGCATTCAGTCCGTCGTTACCGCAATGTAACTGGCAGAAAACTTATTTCACAGATACTTAACCTATATATGAATACATAAAATTATGTTGTGTTCTATTATGTTTATATGCGGCAGTCGTCTTTGAGGGGCTGTCACTTTACTTTCGTTTTGTTGTTTTATGATGTTTGGAATAAAGTTATCTTGACCGTCTGGTGTTCCAGCCTCCTCCTCCCATGAGCATTTAAAGCTTGTTACTTGTTATGCTTTTACTTTGTTTTTCACTGGTTGGGACATCATGACTTCTAAAGAATATTAAAGTGTAACTACAGATTTACAAGCAATTTTGTCTTGTCACAATCGGTAGTATATGTAAATAGACAATGTTTACTCTCTTTTTTCCTTTCATTTTTTCACCTTTGGGCTAAAAGACCGTTCATGGTCAACCAATTTGAAATGTTGATTACAAACACCGTTGTCTCGTTCACTCTGTATTTACAATTCTTTGCAGCCTTTAGCCACTGCTTACAAATACTTTGGATTCTTTACAATATCTTACATTTACATTTATGCATTTGGCAGACACTTTTATCCAAAGCGACTTACATTGCATTCGAGGAACACATTGAATCAGTTCTTGCTTTCCCTGAGATCGAACCTATGACCTTGGCATTGTAAGCACCAATGCTCTACTGTTTGAGCGACAGGAAAGCTAAAAGACACCATTATGACTAAAAGTTTAAGAAGTATTTCCAACTAAAGCAAGGCGATATTTGAGTCTAGAAAGCATATCCATAGCAGACTGGTGATTGTGACCTTGGATGGCAGCATGCCCTGTGAATTATGGGTGCTAACTATTTGGCAGAAGTAAATACGGCTATCTTTTTCTGTTTTCTCCGGTTAGTTAGGCATTTTAGTTATGCACAGATAATTTAAAATTAATAATTTTTGTATTTAGTGATCTAGTTTAAGTACTCGAAATGAATGTTGTTCTAATATCTGATGCGGTCAGTGCCGGGATATCATGGGATTTGTTTTATTGAAATTTCAGCATTATTACAGATTGTCATAAAAACTGCTGAATTATTTTCCTGTTACTTACAACAAACGCCAGTATTAAATAGACAATTTAAAAGAGATAAACTTGTTATCTCAAATGGCAACAATAAATGTTAAAATACACAATAGTTTAGGATTCAAGACGTTTCTCTTTTTTTGAATCAGTTGTTGGATCAGCAATTTTGAATTTATTTTCATTTTTTGTTATTAAAGACACCTTTGTTTCTTGTAACTTGTTTGTGGTTTATGAAAAATATGAACAGTTGCTCTACCGTCAATATGACGGTTAAATTGTCTGCTATACTAGCTGCTAAATGCCACAGATCATAATGGTACATGATCCCATGTGCAGAGTAAGCCTAACCGTGTGCTTCCTTTTATTTAGCAGTGTGACATTATCAAGCAGGGAAGGTACAGAACGGGGGATTATGAATACCGAGAAGAACATGTGTAACCGTGCACATTGTTTACTTAGGCAAAGGATTAATATAATGTGCTTGTTTTTGTAAATTCCAGATCACTTCTATGATTGATGAAGATATGTGAGTGAATTTGCCAAACACTGAACAAAGAAATCTACTGCATCCTCCGGTAAGCGCTCTGACTGATGATCCTTCACTGCTCATTTCTGCTAATGATTGTTCACCTAATCGCAGATTTGCACACACGTGCCGCTCGCATGGTGTTATCTTCAAAACAACTTTTCCAAATTAACTCGAATGCTGTAATTGGTGCTAAAAATGGGAAAGCATTCACGCTGTCATGTCAGACGCTCATATTTCTTCAGTGCAGTCAAACGACGAATTTATTTAGTGTTTTTGAGCAGCAATAGAACGTTCTGTATAACATGAGTCATAATTAGCAGCGGGGCCTCTCAAATCACTCGCTGCTTTGTTGTTTCCCCCCCCTTACAACGTCAGTGTCAGTTTTTATGTGATTATTAAAGGAAGGCACAATTACTGAGATGTGAGATTCTTTGGGGGGGAAAAAATCTGTTTTAGCAGGCAGTCGGAGATGTTCTTCTAAACGCATGTGGCATAAAGTGTTTCATTCTGAGGCTGTAATACACATTCACAGCTTTCTGCCTGGTCATGTGTACTGATGAGATGTGGAACAGCTCGAAGGTGAAAGTGTGTGTGTTTTTGGTAGCATCTACATTATGCTAATGAGTTTGGGATGAGTGTGGAACCATAAAGACCAGATTGCCAGGAGAAGAGGGAGAGGAGAAGCCTCTAAATTATGGATGTAAACTGCCGTTTCTGCCAGGGCAAAGAAAAGAGAGGCGCTAGGAGAAACCACAAGTCATGCATATCAGATTATCCTTCCTTTACCCCTCCCTCTCCTTCACTTTTACTAAATTTTCTTATCATGCTTCTTGAGCAAACTTGCACACACAATCTGGGCTGTGTATCTCCAGTCACATGAGGGCCAGAGGTGCTGACGAACTGGAATGCTTGGCCTGCTATTTCCTGATGCTCTCACACAGACGTACACAAACACACACTTGCATAAACACACAGGGCAGGCTATATATTTGTGGATGGGTTCGTGTTTGACTTGGTGACAAAGTGAGTGTCAGAATGATGAAACGCAGATTTTGATTTTGAAGCTTTGTAGAGGATTTTGAGCTACCATATTGTTTATCAGCTGATTTTTAAAAAAAACAATTTTTATCATTTTTAATTTTAAGTTTTAAAACAATAAGAATTATTTTTGTTTTCTCTTAATAAGAACTTTCTTATTCTCACCAAAGCTGCATTTATTTGATTAAAAACAGTAATATTGTGAATTATTACAATTTAAAACAGAATATTAATATTAATTTAAAAAGAACATCATTAAAACGTAAATCTTTTGTAACAAATGTCTTTCTTGTAATTTTTTGAATGCAACCTTTCTTTAAAAGAGTATTACTTTACTAAGCTCTTTCAAATTTTTCTTAAACAACAACTTTTTTCAACCTTTATTTTTGTTATTCGGTGATTCATCCTCTTCTTTTTTTGTTCCCACCTTCACAAAACAGGGGAATTTCCGATAGTGGTGTGTTTCAGCGAGATCAGGTCAGAAGTGGGTGGATCTCAGTGAAAGTATATGAGTTTGTGGGGGAATAATGGAGCCATTCTTCAGCTCTATGGAAGCCTCTGTACAGTGGCGTGTGGAGGACCTGCCAGAGGCACTGGGGTCT
The DNA here is from genome assembly GCA_037043235.1 of Rhodeus uyekii. Lineage (NCBI taxonomy): Eukaryota > Metazoa > Chordata > Actinopteri > Cypriniformes > Acheilognathidae > Rhodeus > Rhodeus uyekii. The sequence goes on from JAWRVZ010000013.1 coordinate 5,953,759, forward strand.
CCTTAAAATAGCTCCAGCCCTCGAATGTCAGAAGCAAAACTGAGACTCGCACCAAACACTAACCATTTGACCAAGAGCATCAAAGAAATCTTTATGAAGTCCTTGAGATTTTTGCTGTAGCCAGGAAAACATCCAGTCGTAATAAGTTGATCATGTTTTGATTTTCCTCTAATATTGAAACGTGGCAGCCTTTTGACGTTTGTGCAGAATAAATTTCCGCATCATACCTCAAACCAGCAAATATGTGTGCGTGCATGTCAGGCGGATCCAGAGAGCCAGCAGGTTGTTTGCTTAATAATGATTCAAAAGGTCATTTAGTTGGACTATGCGGTCAGGATTATTTTAGCTATAATCAGAATGATTTCATACTAAGTCACATGTTTGACATGGGTTCATTTCAGTGATTAATTTGGCTGCTTCTTGCATTACATAGCTCAAATCTCAGAGAAAACAAAAGAAGGGCTTTAAACTACCAATGAGTAACGTCAGTAAGCAAAACTAGTATTTTTTTCTTTCTTCTAGAGACCACACATTTGACAACTCCAGTTGAGCAATTTATGCTGTTTCTGTATTATTTATTGATGCTACTGTTTTGATTCTTAAAACTGGTGGAATTAAATAATTTAGGAATTTACCATCCGGATTTACCAGGTTTGCTTTCTTCTGCGAAATACAAAAGTTGATTTATTCTCTCCATAAATTGAATGAAATCATTTGGGTAAAAGAATGTTTTGACCCAAACATTTTGTTCCACAGAAGCAAGTAAGTTGTACGTTTAGTATGAGTTGATGGTGAGATTTTCATTTTTGGATGAACTATCATTTTAAAACAAGTGAAATCGCCTTCAGAGTAAATGTTGCATAACATTTGAAATGAAAAGTTAGATAAATACTCATTAAGAATAGGATTTTGTTGCATTGTAGATTGCACATTGTTCACTTAAGCTAGTGCTATTCGCCGAGCAGATTTAATGTTGCGCCATTAGTACCCACACAAAGCAGGCAATTAACTCAGTTTTATTTACATTTTCTATTCATTGTGAGCACTAAATTTGTTAAATGATGATCAAATGATTGAGAAGACCACTGGATCTGTCTACATTTCATATACAAATCTAATTTTGTTACTTTAAAAAACTTTTTATGGTGTCTGAATTACAATGGTGGGGTGATAGTGCCATTAAAGTATGTCAGATTGCGGTAGTCTGTCGTGTCACCTAGAACCATGCCATGCAAATTGTCTTCAGCACAGATTTTTTTGGTGTGCTTGTGCCATTACCTGATTTGCATTACCTAAGTAGCATAGCAAAAAAAATAGCCTAGTCTCTGTTTTGTGCCTAACATCCTGGCAAAGTTGATGTCGTGACAGTGGCATGACCATGTTATTGGTATAATAAAGTCTACAGTAACAACTTCAACCAACAAATGAATTCCCAGAGGAGCAGTGTTACGGGCACCTTGCATGCTTCACCCTGTTCTCAGGTGAGCATAATCAATGGCTGAATGGTTCATAAATAACATACTTGGTTTCTCGGGCTTAATGCTTTGCCATTTCAAGGTCCCAGCATGACACTGCTTGTGTACTTTTAACCTTGCTTGTGCAGACAGATGAGCACTAGAATCGACCATTCAACGGGGATTGAAGAGAACTGAGACAAATAGCAATAGAGGGCAAGAGTAGAGGAGGCTGCGTTTTCTGGATTCCAACACAGGTAAAATCTTAGTTTGAGAAATGTTGACGAAGCTGCTTTGAAACTATAACTTTGAAAGCTACTTGCAATTTAGCATAGTTAAGCCACACTTTTTGAAGTAAATAGTTCAATTTGAAGCCATTTAAGGAAGTAATATATTCTTAACTGGCACAAAACAGTGTGGTCAGACATAAAATTCTGCTTGGTTACTCAAATCAATCAGTAAATCCTTTTAGGAACCTGATTTTTCCTTCAGTTGGCTTGTTTTTGTCAAGCTACTCTGGTAGTTATTGGAAAAAGTAGCTTTACTGTAAAAACTGTTTTGAACACAAGGTGAAAAGTGAAGGTAATAGTGTCACTACCTTTAGGTAGTTATGTCTTAACACTAAAGTGCCACTTTAACTGACCCTTAAGCGGGTAAGACATGTAATGGGCCTATAGTTTACCTGGGGAACTTAACGTTATTTACAGCCCTGTTCCAGTCCAAACTGTAAATATTCATGTCCTTGGAGCAGGCCGAGACATGATCTCATTCGCTTCTGCCAGGGCATCGTGTGTAGGCACAAGCTCCGCAGATGTAAATCGCTGTTTACTTCATTACATCATTAGCTGTGTTTCCTTGGGCCCTGGAGAAATGAGGTGAAACACGCTGGTTACTGTGTGCCCTCTGTGCCCTATTGAGCTGGAGAAACCTGCCAGTGAAGCTTATTTCCTCCCTCTATTTGCAGAGGATATTCTGTGGAGAGCCTGTCGAATTTCTTGGACAAATTGAACTTCTGTGCACATCTAAATTATAGAACAGTTAACAATTTAGAAAGCCTTTTCTTTGCATTTATCATATCATTGCACCTTTATTTGCCTCTTCAGTGATTTCCGGGTGATTGGATTTCAACACAGATGAAAGATAGGAGATATCATTGAAAGGTTTGTTCAAAACCGCTCTGCACAATAGCGCTCCAAGGTAAAGTGTTAAAAGAGAAGCTCTTGTTTATGAAAGGGGTGTGTAGAGCTTAGTGCAGGTGCAGAAATAGACCATACTTGGAGTATAATGTCTTTATTGTGGACTCCTTCCTACTAATGCGTTTGCTCTGACGAGGTGTTACATTTGATGCTTTTCTCTGTTTGTTTTAGGACTCGGATAAATATTGAAAAGTCTGCTGTAAAAGTAAAGGAATCGATGATTAACATGTTTTGGTTTTAAACAACTTGATCCAAGTTAAGATAACAGCATTCTGTGCGGCATTCAAAATTGCAAAGAATACCTCATGCGCCATGGAATCCACCAAGGCAGGGGTGCCCAAAATTTTTTGGCTTGTCAAAAGTCAAAATGATCTACCTACCATAAAAATACAAAACATATATTTATTTATGAATATATTGAGAATTCTTTATATGCACATTATATATTGGTATTGCTTGCATAACAACATGAAGTCATATTGCACAATACAACTCTGTACTTTGGTGGCTGCCTTCATTTTTGAAGTTAGCTGTTAGAAAACTGAGATTTTAGTTCCTTCTCAGTTTGCTTTTCAGATGGAAGTAGTAGACACGGGAAGTGGGCACTTTGAAAATGACATGAAAATAAGCATACCTTGCCCTCCGTATGGAAGTGGTAAGTTTTTCTCGCCAGCTTGCTCGAGTTTTGCAACACTTGGCACCGTAGGGCACGTGCGTGGTTGACCCATGTGTCAGAGAAGGTCAGATGTCAGACTGGCTGCCCTGTACGTCAATCAAGTGACATTTCATAGTGATAACGGCTGACGTCTACTTCGTTGATTCCATGTGATCTACCCACAATACCTTTGCGATCGACCAGTAGATCACGATGAACGTATTGGGCACCCTTGCAAGGTTTATTTAATTATTTAAGATAATCCTGGCATTTTAAGGAGGAGGTGTCTTGGGATGAGATGGAATCTGTTTCTGTTAGTTGTAGGGATGCACCCATAATATAATTCTATGCTGATAATGATAACCGATAATCAACAACTTAATCAGATTAAGCCAGGTCAGATTTTATTAATTTATTTATTTTTATTTAAATTAAGGCTTACCATTAATAAAAAGGTTTACAGTGCATATTAGTAATTGTAGCTAAAATTCATAATTAGATCATAACTTGAATCAGTAAAGACATTAGGGCTGTCACTATCGATTATTTTGATAATGGAGTAATCGGTTGATTATTTTGATTAAACGTGGTAGTTTTTTTTTTCTGTGGTAGTAAAAATAGACCTCGGAAAAGACCTTTCAAATAAAAAAGCCTTTTTAAATTTAATTTAGACTTAAAATACATATATGTACATTTATGCATTTGGCAGATGCTTTTATCCAAAGCATTTAAGGTACACATTGACATTGTTTTATGTACATTATGCATTTTAACTAATGCATGCAGAAGGTGCCAGCGGCCTGTTGTTACACTTTACAGCAGATCAAGTCTGCTGTGGAACACTGTGGAATATCTCACTTCCTGTATTTTGCTGGTTGCTTAACATGGACAAATTGAAACTATATATATTTTTTAAATTGAGTACTCAAATTTAATCGAGGAATCATAACAGCCCTAAAACATACAAATTAGTCATGTTATTTATCGTTGTAAAGGTCTGTACTATAAGAATCAAAGTATAGTATGTTATGCAAGATGCAGAAATAGTGGAATTGAATAAAAGCAGTCAACCTCAGGCACATATATGAAAACTTTTGAAGCAAATATTCTGTACCACATTATTGGCTGCAATTTCTCTATTGATATCAACAATAATTTTATTATATATTTGATGTATTGTGCACCTCCAGAATATGAAAACCTGAGAACTGCAAACAGACTAAATAAATAAATAAAACCGAATCCTAGCATGTGTATTTGAAGTATGCGCACCATTCAAAAGCCTCTCATTAGGAGCATACAAAGCTTGTCAGTGTGCCAGTTTATTGTTGGTGTGAGTAGGACCAGTGCGTCCTCTTGTACTCACTCGATTACACACCTAATCAAATCACCTGCTTGTTTATACGCTCGGTACTTCTGCATCAGAAAAGCAGCTACGCTTCATTCATACTTCACATTTTCCTCAGAGGACCTCCGAACAATATCCATAACAAGCCCAGCGGTCTGTGCTTTCCTCCCAAAGGCATGCTGCTGGATTTGGATTTCTCTTTCTTGGTGGACTCTAAATCCTCATGCACAGTAACATGTTCAAACTGTTTTCCGCGTGCTTTAGGAATCCTCTCATGTTCTGAAGCAGCGATTGATTTGTTTAGAGCCGGTGGCATCATAATCACCCTACAAGTGGAGGGAGCTGACTTACATTTTCCGCTCTGTTATACTTGCGTTATTGGAGTGTGGCTTTCCTGAATGCGCTGGCTGAGAGTTTGTGGATATTGCATTACAACAATATTGTCTCTGTATGCGCTTAGTTGTTCGCCGAGAGACAGACTACAAATGGCCGGGTTGCTGCTTGTTTAAATGCTCCCAAGCATGGCTAATGCCTGGATTATCTCCTAGAGAAATGATTTAGCGAAAATAATGGATTCACAATGGCCCCACTGCAGCATATACACACACCAACCCAATAACCAGTCCTTTGAGAGACTGTATTGATTGTGGCAATAATATTGCCCTATTCCTCTAGAATGAAGATACAAATGCAAGAATAAAAAGCTGATTTAAAAAGAAAATATATATATATCCTAAAGCTGTCTTGTGCTGAGCCCACCTGATGCTGAATCTGGAAAAGAAAAGGCAAACATGGAAACGTGGGTTTGGAAAACATACTTTTTTCGTTTCCTGTTAGAAGTGCAGAGATCATCAGAAATATTGGCATAACTTCACCCGGCTCATTGTCTCCGGTCAGAGCCCCTCCACCCCCCATTCTGTGTTTACGCTGAGACACTCTGCCTGCCTTTAGGATCAGATATGACATCATTTCGCCACAGCTGCGGGCCGCACACGAGGCGTGGAGAGGGAACAATTGACCAGGGGGGACGCAGGAAGAGCCGACTGACCTGATTGCTCAGCTGGCCGAGCAACTGGGAAGGAAGGCCCAAGGCGGAGTCGTGGATGTGAGGAGGGGTGATGGTGGTGGACAGTGCCCTAGTCACTCTCCCCTCCCCCTGGATGCATCCGCATCCTTGTTCGCATTCGCCCTGCCCTCTGCTGTTTTCCTGCCTGCCTGCCTCTCTGTGTGTTTGAGCCAAAGCAGATTTGTACATGAAAAATTATCTTCAATCTCTATGGCTGTATCAGCTTCCAGTTATAGACATTCCTGATAGGCCAAATCCCCTTTAAAGAGGGCTTTATCCTGCTCACTGAAAAGCCATGGAGAACAGCACATTATTTTATCTCTGTACCTCAGTGTGATCTAAATATGCACCACGTTTTGAGCTGCAACACCAGTCTGTTTCGATCGGCTTGTGTTCGGTTAACATGGCAATGCTTAGCGGGAAAGGTTATTGTATAAATGTTAGCGCAATCTACATTGCATTGATCATTCTTAATTACTAGACGCACAGCTGCTGCCTGAATATGAATCAGATGGACGTTTCATCTATGTATAGATAGACAGCTGGAAAGGGCACAATGCATATGACCTACCACATGTTCATTTCCATAGAGAGAGAAAGGAGACACCAGTTTACACCAACTTTGATATGAGAAACAGTATATTATTGTATATTAAACAATATTAATGTAATTCATTGGTTAATAATATTTACTTCCGTCCTATTATCTGTCTTTTTCTGGCAGAATTTTGGCTTTTAAGGTTAAATCTTTCCAAAACCATTTGAAGCCTACGTAACCTTCCAAAAAAGAAAATGATCAGAATGTTCCAAACCTGTATGTATCCTAATGAAGATATTTTGAAGAATTTTGAATGAAGAACTGCCATTGTCCATACAATGAAAATCAATGGGGTCCAAAACAACAGTGACCATCAAATTTTCACAATCTTTTAATATCTTATTTTGTGTTCCACAGAAGAAAAAAAAAGCATACTGATTTAGAATTACATGAAAGCAAGTAAATGAGGGTTAGTTTAAGTTCTGGGTGAACTACTGTATCCCTTTAAAGACCTCCAAGGATGCGTATTCCCGTGGCTGGGGATTGCTGGGCTAGGGAAGTTGTGTTCTAACCAATGTAAACCCACGTTTTATTTGTGGACAGAGAACAAAAGCCTGAAAATAGATGACAAACCGAAGCGCATAAATACACGCACAAATACACCCGATTGCACCGTGCTGTTTGCGTTTGGGTTAGAGATTGCGATAGCCCTTTCCTCCTTAAGAGATATGTTTTCAGTGCAAGGAGCCGATTCCCGTGAGGCGGGTGATCCTTTTTAATGACAGGGATTCATCTGTTAACGTCCCTCAGGCCCCACGCAGCACTGTGCGGCGCGGTTCCCAGCAGCCCGCAGAAAATGGGCGGCAGCCTCAGGAGAGCGCACCTCCTCAGCCCCTCAAGATGCCGTGTGGGAGTTTAATTACTCCTGCGGCCACAAACCGCAGCTTGCGCGCTCTCATTACTACAAATGCCTTCATTCTCTGCTGTTTTTAATCATTTTTAGGCAAAAATATCACACCGGAGATGCCTGTGCCAAAGTGAAAAAATAGAACAAGAGAGAAAACAAGAGATTGCTCTTGTGAGGGGGTTGTGAGTGTGTGCGTGTGTGAACAGGGGGTCGAAGTGAGGGTGCTAGTCTTCAGGGAGAAGATGGGGCTTAGAGACAGGACTTTGGATTCGTAACTCAACAAAAAGGACTAAACATCTATTCAATCAGGTCCTTCTGGACTTTATTGCCCATTGCTGCTGTTGTTATAATGAACTTATTTCGACGCAGTAGTTCATCCACCACTGCTTAGAAGAATCAGGCTACAATTTGTCTCCTCCATTTACTTAAGACTTTAAAGTGTCACCACTTGGAGTAGCCCCCTATTTAAAGTGTTATCCATATTATCCAGGAGGATTTGAGATGTTCCAAGAGGATCTTGTGCTTCAAGTGAACTGCAGATTTCCATCTTATTTCCATCTTTAATTTGAACTGTTTTAGCAATGTCTTCTAGTTCTGGCAGGTAATGGTTGCAAATTATTCAGTCATATACAATTTTTGGAGGATTGTTTTCTGTGATTTTTTTTTTGTGTGCTGTGAATTACTGTTTCCATTGTAGATTATGCACTTTTCCCAGCTAGATGAAAATTAAATGAATAAAAATATTTTTGAGAGACAAAAGATATTTGTGAAGATTTTTTTTTTTATACTAAATAACTTTTTCTCCAAACAGTGAAAACCCACAATGTTTGTGGTGATATTTGAAAATTTGCATATGGCTGTCATACACTTTCTTATTTAATTAGTGATCTAGAAATACATAATCTGATACATAATCTACATATTTGCATAGATTTTACGTAAAAAAAACAAAATAATCAAAAAATAAACAAATTAAAAAAACATTTAGGCTTTTAAATATATATATATAATAATCTGTTCTCAGGCCATGCTTTAGATCCTATTATCAGTCCACATGCAACCTTCCTATACTGTTTGAGCTGTTAAATGTGCCAAGACTGTGCACTAATGTTTGTTAGTTAAATGTACTTCCTGTGAGTGGCAACCCAATATGTGCTGTATTCTCCTTTTAATTAGCATTAGTCCACTAGCTGTTGTATAATGAGGTCATGTCAATATTGAGCCGTATACTTCCCTTCCAGAGAACGGCACACTGCCCTCTTCACTGGTTTGGGTTATAGCAGACTGGCCAATGATCTTATTTTGTGTATTTATCCATTTCTTCACTGCCAATCTGTTAAAAGCTTTTTGAAAGGGTCTATGTCATCTGTTCTACATAAACAGTCATCCTTCAGATGGCTAGACTTGCAATTGGATCTGTCTGAAAGAGTCCCTTCCCTTTTCTCTGTCTCTCGCTTTCTTAGCCTCGTTTTCTCTCGGAGATAGTGCGAGACATATTACTGGCTGTAACCCGGCTCTCGGGGGCCTGCTCTGGGTGACTGCCGTCTGCATCAAGGGGAATTTCTGCAGACATTGTGCAGGCTCTCAGATCATTACCACCCTCCTTCACTGAGCCTTTGTTCCCCCCTTTCCCTGCTCAGGCGGTGAGCTGACACGCGGCGTTCTGTCGACGTGAAGACCAACCACCAAACAGTGCATCTCCTGACGTAGTTCCATGCAGAATACAAGCTGACTGTCACTCCTCTGCTTGTCTGTCCCTCCTCCCCTCACTGTGTCATCTTAAATCTGTTCATCTGTTAACAAAGCGTCAGACAGCTTATTATGAAGGTGTGAAAAGCAGAGAAAATCACTCCACATTCCGGCGTTGAGACACTGTGTCAAAAAGCCAGTTTCAGTGAAAGCATATAAATAATAGCGCAAATGTTTTGTTCCATTTTTGAAATTATTACAGTGGATTTTTTTATGTGTGTGTGTGTGTGTGTGTGTGTGTGTATATATATGTGTATATATATATACAAGTATTTATGCATAATTTAACTGTGGTTTATCAAACCTGAGTTCAATGTCTCTAGCCACACCCAGGCCTGATTACTGCCACACCTGTTTTCAATCAAGAAATTACTTAAAATAGGACCTGCTTGTCAAAGTGAAGTTGACTAAAAGATCTTCAAAAGCTATTTTATTTATTTTTATATATATATATATATATATACACACACACACACACACACAAGTTGATTTATTTCACTTATTCCATTCAAAAAGTGAAACTTGTATATTATATTAATTCATTACACAGAGACTGATATATTTCAAATGTTTATTTCGTTTAATTTTGATGATTGTAACTGACAACTAAGGAAAATCCCAAATTCAATATCTCAGAAAATTTGAATATTACTTAAGACCAATACAAAGAAAGGATTTTTAGAATTCTTGGCCAACTGAAAAGTATGAGCATGTACATCACTCAATACTTAGTTGGGGTTCCTTTTGCATGAATTACTGTAGCAATGCGGCGTGGCATGGAGTCGATCAGTTTGTGGCATTGCTCAGGTGTTATGGGAGCCCGGGTTTCTCTGAGTGTGGCCTTCAGCTCTTTTTCATTGTTGGGTCTGGCATATCGCATCTTCCTCTTCACAATAACCCATAGATTTTTCTATAAGGTCAAGCGACCAGTTAAGAACAGGGATACCATTCAACACAGTCCTTAAACCAGGTACTGGTTGCTTTGGCACAGTGTGCAGGTGCCAAGTACTGATGGAAAATGAAATCTGCATCTCCATAAAGTTGGTCAGCAGCAGGAAGCATGAAGTGCTCTAAAACTTCCTGGTATACGGCTGTGTTAACCTTGGACCTTAGAAAACACAGTGGACCAACACCAACAGATGATTTGGCACCACCTGACTGTGGAAACTTTACACTTTGTGTACCTCTCCTCTCTTCCTCCAGACTCTGGGACCCTGATTTCCAAAGCAAATGCAAAATTTACTTTCATCAGAGAACATAACTTTGGACCACTCAGCTGCAGTCCAGTCCTTTTTGTCTTTAGCCCCGGCGAGACGCTTCTGACGCTGTCTGTTGTTCAAGAGTGGCTTGACGCAAGGAATGCAACAGCTGAAACCCATGTCTTGCATACGTCTGTGCGTAGTGGTTCTTGAAGCACTAGCTCCAGCTGCAGTCCACTGTCCACTCTCCACCACATTTTTGATTGGGTTTTGTTTTACAATTCTCTATTTGGTGCGGTTATCCCTATTCCTTGTACACTTTTTTTTCTACCACATCTTTTATTTCCCTTCGCCTCTCTATTAATGTGCTTGGACACAGAGCTCTGTGAACAGCCAGACTCTTTTGCAATGACCTTTTGTGTCTTGCCCTCCTTGTGTAAGGTGTCAGTGGTCGTCTTTTGGACAACTGTCAAGTCAGCAGTCTTCCCCATGATTGTGTAGCCTACAGAACTAGACTTAGAGACCATTTAAAAGCCTTTGCAGGTGTTTTGAGTTAATTAGCTGATTAGAGTGCGGCACCAGGTGTCTTCAATATTGAACCTTTTCACAGTATTCTATTTTTCTGAGATTTCCTTAGTGAAAAAATAAACATTTGAAATCTATCAGTATGTGAGATGAATGAATATAATATACAAGTTTCACTTTTTGAATGGAATTAGTGAAATCAACTTTGATGATATTCTAATTATTTGACCAGCACCTGTGTGTGTGTGTGTGTGTGTGTGTGTGTGTGTGTGTGTGTGTGTGTGTGTGTGTGTGTAAAAAAGAAAATATATTTAAAAAACAAACAAAATACACACGCATATATGTACGTATGCATGTATGTATGTACGTACGTACAGTAGTTAACTCGCCAATCCTATTATGTCGACGTTTTCGAAGTGGAACCGCCAAACTCCCTATTTGTCTTAGTATTTTCGATTCTTTAATGTAGCTGAAATCTATTATCTCGAGCACAAAACTGACAAATTTATCACATAACATGGTTATTTCGTGACTAATTTGCGTGCCTAGTTCACTGCACACATGAGTTTGCCTTGCACGTGGATCGCGGTCCTCACACGGTTCACTCCCTGTCATTGATCTCGTCTGAGGGATAACACGCTGTAGCATCCCGCACGTTTTTTGTGATTTTGTGAGCAATCTTTGTGTTTGCGTTGTTGGAGAATATAATTAAAGGTTTGTATCAAGAATCGAAGGTGGTTTTTATTGTGGTGGTTTTACATATGCCTTTTGTTGTTAGCAAACATATACACATTAGGCCTACAGTGTATGTACATTTTTTTTAGATGAATGCCAATCGCTTCATCAAACAAATCGCAGCAACACTGTTGAAAAAAAAAAACTAGAGCATGTACATTCTTATTTAATAACTCTCATCATGTACATCAATACATATTCATTTTTCTTTCTTGCGAGTGTTGTTGTCTTTGGCGCTCTCACAGCTGGCGCTTCACTTCACAGCTGCGCTGATAGGCTGTCTGACCTGTCAATCATGCAAGAAGACGGGATTGGCTGTGCTGCCATGAAGGTGGGCTCTTCTCTTCTCATCTGACATGCTTTTAAAGGGAAGCGAGAGAGACTGCCTTGTCTTTTTTTTTTTTCTTGTCTTGCTTTGTGTGTGTATGTATATGTGTATATATATATTTTTAAATATTTTTTCTTGTTAATACATATAATTATAGTGGTCTTCAGCATCCTAACTGGACGGCTACACGGGAGCTTAAGTTTCAACCTGTGTTTTGGCCCTGTGTGCTGGGCCCCTGCCAGGGTTCAGAGGTCACACTTGTGAGGCATGTGTGTGGAAGGGGGGACTCAGTTTGGGGCCCCAGCCTCACACAAATCCCACACAAATGTCCGTCAGCAAATCCCTTTGTTTTCACCCCTGTTAACCACTCAAGTCCCCACTCTGTATCCAAAGAAATGTTGCCAGGGGAGATGAGCCTGGGTAACAGTACAAGAACCTAGGGTTATATGCCGATGCTCTGTTTGCCTTGATAAATGAGTGGTGTCCAAGACATGCCTGATTATTTTGCTCCTGCTTCTTTGTTTTTTTTTCCTCTGGTCCTTTTGCCTTTGCTGCTCCTGGGGGACCCATGCATTCTGTGTACATGTGTGTGCGAGCTAGTGCGTGCATGTGTGAGTGCTTCCATATGTCTAGACAAGAGTGGAATCCCTGGGGCCCCACACGTTTAGACTCAGGATATTAAATGACCTAATGGCCATGTTATTTGTGTAGGATTCATTTAGAGAATCTGGCGAGGGGCATTAAATCATAATGAAGAGGGTATGAATTTTGATCGAAGGCGGAGGGTTGCTTTGGGAGCATGTCCAGGTAAAGCTTTGGCTAAAACCCTCATTGAAAGCTCCAGGCTGTGGAGAACACAGACAAGTTTCAACAGCCAGACATAGACACGACATGACCAGAGCTTGAGGTGTGCGCTCAGACCTCTCCGACAGTAAGAAAAATGATTAACACCTAAACAAGACAGGGCAGACGTCCCCGCTTGCTCTGTTATAAGAATCAAGAGTCCCCAAATAATAAAACCTTTTTTTGCTGGAATTGTAAAAACTTGGATGATTAGTTTTGTCATGGCATTCAGATTCAACGTTATGTTTTGGGACTGCAGCATCAGGTGATATCTGAAACATCATCTTGCTGAAGTCTGAGCCTCATTAAGATAAGCAAGAGACTGCTTTTCAGGCACTTTATGTAATGACTGCCTTTGATGTTCTGGGCAGGCTAGGACAACAGCCCTCCAGTCAACTTCTGAAGAATTCAGTCGTAAGTATGCTTACCTTTTGCTCAGCATACATTTCTTCCTTCATGACACCATTAGAAAGGCTTCTTAGATTTTTTTTTGAAGTTTTTATTTGTTTGAAGTTTGATGAATTTTTTTAAATGCACACTACCAATTCAAAAGTTTTGGGTGAGTAAGATTTTTTTATTTTTGTATCTTCTGCTCACTAAGGTTGTATTTATTTGATCTAAAGTACAATTAAAAATAGTAGTACTGTGAAATATTATTATTATTTTTTTTGCATTTTACTATCTATTTTAATATAAGTTATTATCAGCATCATTACTCCCGTCTTCGGTGTTACATGATCCTTCAGAGATCATTCTAATATCCTGATTTGTTAAAGTTCAAAAGATTGTTCATTACGTTGTTACAAAGTAAAAATCATTTTATCTTTTAATCATTTTAAAAGCCATTTATCTTTTGATAAATTTTAAGCAGTCATGCAGAAAAGTATGACTTGTGAAAATTGTGAAAATGTTTTATAAATATATATACTTTTTTATATATAACACACTTTGTTCTTCTTAGCATACAAAATTGTAACCAATTTTTTGGCTACTGCATTTTTCATTAAGTTATTATATCTACAAAAATTCTAGGTCTTATCCTGGTTATTTTGCAAAAATATCTATAAACAGGCCAACTGTAAGTTGCTTTCCTTGAAGAGAAACACTGGATGTGGTTGACCATGTTGACTTCTAGCTCAACCGATGCTGTGAGTTTTGGATGGAACTTCCTGTTTGACTGAACAATGGAGGACTGCAGGAACGTTCAGGAAAAATGGTTTCGAAGCAGTTAAGCAGGCATTATATATTCTGTTTGGTGCCGCTAGTGGCACAGAAATTACACACTGCAGCTTTAAGCCTATTAAAGTTAGTTTACAGCCCCCTAGATACCAATAATTATACATAAATGTATAAGTCTTATATTTAGCTCTTACTTGGGCCTATCAAATCCATCATTCCTGTATTATGAGACTTTTTAAACAGTTTATCTAGGTTAAGCAGTAATGCGCTTCTCAGCTATGCGATTCTCAGTGGTGTGAGGCCTCTCCCTCACCCAACGTTCCTCAGTTAACAGGAACTCCCTTATTTCCTGAACTCCCCTCACCATTTTACTCTTGTTCTAAAGACACACACACACAACAACAATATGAACCCATGCCAACAATATGAATTCACGTGTCTGTTAACATCCATGTGCTGACACAGACTAACTAGTAGCAAATACAAGTTACCAGCAACTAGAAATGCATTGGTCCACATTGTATGCGAAAATGCGACAATCACAACCAATCAGAATGTTTTGATATGAAAAGGGGGGTTATACCAAAGGGTTTTCAGTGTAGGTGGGGTTAGAGCATGACGTAGAATTCCCTGTGTTCGCTTTATAATTGGTCCCTGGGTTCTGGTTGATGTTTTATTCATCAAATGAACACCTAGGTGATCCCTGTCTGTTAAAAGTCCAAAGCACTGATCGAGGGTACAGAGAGAACAGATTAGTGGAGCATGTTTCTGTCCAGGTGTTAGACAATGGAGTGTGTTTTCATGAGGTTGTGATCTGTTGATGTAGAGGTCCAGATTATTGCTGGATAAAAAGACAGAGAGAAAGAGAACTCTTTGTAGACCCCTGCTCTAGGCTCATTGACCCTCCGTGCTCTGGCCAGTAGATGTTGGATTCTCAGCTCATGCTCTATTGATCTAGGTGAGCCCACTCCACTCGCTCAAAAAAAGAAATAAAATGGAGACGTCACACTTGCCTGCACTGTTCACAAGGATATATGCACTAAACAACCCTTTTCTTTAATCAAATCACCCCTAAAATTAGATTAATGTACTTGAAGAAAAATTGTGATATTAAGCCTTAATATATTTTGGATGCATTTTATTTTTCTTGCCCTATTGGAATTTTTTTTTCTTTTTTCATTTAGTTCTAAATCTCACTAAATGTTATATTTACCCTTGGAACAAAAAAATTATATATCTTGTGTTATAGATATTTAAGACATCGCTGAAAAAGAGATTTTTTTTTTGGTGTCTCCGTCTGGCATGTATGGATTTGTTGAAATATGTATTTTTACTCATGCATATTGCATTGGGGCATAATTCATCTAATTTATACATGAATATGTGTTAGGGCTGGGCACACATGGATATATTAAGAATTCACAATATGCAATATGTATATTTCATATATATGTTTTTTTTTCTGTCTATGTGTTGGCAGTATAAGAAACACTAGACTTGTTTGTGAATGTGTGTGAGGTTTCAGCTCAAAATACCTCCCCAGGTAATTTAGTATACTGTGTCCAAAATGCCCCTTTTTGGGTTGAAGCAAAAACACATTGTTTGAATGTGTGTATCTTTTAAATGCAAATGAGCTGTTGCTCCCTGCCCCCTTTCCAGAAGAGGGCTGTGCCTTAACAGCTCCTACCTCAGATACGTCGACAACAACAAAAATGGGAGAAACGGCATATTATGCTGCTTTTCTATTACTTTCTATGTAAACACTTACTATATGGACCTTGTGTGTTTTTCTCCCATTCAGGGCCACTCACACACAACAAGTCTTGCATCAAAAAACACAGGCAGTAAAAAACGCAAGATGCTGAGTAGCATTTTTTAGAAGTTAAACTTCTTTTAACATGAGATCTGCATTTTAAGAATACCATTTATTGGCAAAAAATCGCGCAATGGAATGGAAAAACACGTTTGTGTTTAGATTATCACATAGCTGAGATATTCTTGGGATTCCACTAGCTGCTTTGGCGAGGAGATAAACATGGTGAACTGTGTGGGGTTAGGTATATTTTGTCACCAGTTGGGGGATGGGCCTGTTACATTGTGACATCAGAATGTATAGGAAACAAACGACCCTTTGCGAGACACTGTTTATGATTAATGCGGAATATTAAAAAGTGGGTGGATTTTGTGTACACACTGCTGACACGTTTATGTTCAAACTGTAAAAGTTAATTTTAAGTAATGGTCTATTTGGACATTTAAATTGACTAAATTAGTAAACTTATAGTTTTTACTAACAAGTTTACTATTTTTATTTAGGTTTACTGTATTTTGCATCACATTTTCAATGACTGTTTGGTTTAAATTGACTTTTTTTTAATTAAATTAGTACTCCCATTAGTCTTGTAACATTGTAAATAACTAATATATTACAAATACTGCTGAACTTTTTAACTGCATCATCTAGCTCCATGTTGCACACCCTATTTTTGTGTGTCTGTTTTTGCTTGCAAGTGTAAACGTTTGCCTCTGTATGTGTGTGTGGTCGCACTTAAACAGAGTTGAGGGTGGGGAGAGAGGCAATAAGGGAAGAATGATTACCAGACAGGCCTCATGCTCACTGCAGATATGCAGGCCTAGCAGTATTTTGCCTCTGCACAGTGTCAAGCATATTGATCAGCCTCTTGTAATAGAGAGAGGGCAGTGTGCAAAATCAATGTTCACTTTTTTCCCCCTCTCTCACTCGCTCTCTCTGTCTTTTTCTCTCTCTGTGTCAAACTACCTTACTAATTTTCACTGAAGCTGATTCACATCCCTAACTGTTTATTCTGCCACACTTATGAATGCTAGGCTGGTGTAATAGGGATTTGAATGTCATCATTGTTCTATTGTATGACCTTTCTGCTCCAAAGACTTGAGAATGGAAAGAAAAACACAATATAATATGCATTTGTCCAAAGATGATGTTAAAGGGTAGAAATAAGGTGTGTGTGTAAAAGCAATTGCTAAAGATCTCTTTGTTTTAAAGGGTTAGTTCACCCCAAAATGATAATTATTTACTCTCATGTCATTCCAAACACGTGTGTCTTACTTTCTTCATGTGCACACAAAAGACTATCATTTTGAAAATTTGTATTTCTGTACATATTACAGCAAAAGTAAATTGGATCCAATTAACGTTGGAGCCCAATGTTCCCCAAAATAGTGTTTCACTGAAGAAATTGTCATACTATGGACATTAAAGTCTGTAAATGATCAAATGTAAACTGTCCCTTTAAATAGGCTGTCCAGTTTAGTCCAGTCTGAGAATAAAATCAGGCATCTTTTTCTGTTATGCAAGTGTTCCCATTCGTTCCCTTTCCCCCTCTCGCTCAGCGTTTGATACAGATTATAAAAAAGATTAGGTCTGGCGTTACTGTCCCAGTCTGTCTACCATCAGAAAATAGAATTCATTTAGGTAATCCAGATGGTTTTCCTCAGTTTGTGTGTCTGGTATTTGGCTGGCAGTCAACAGCTTTTAGCAGCTCAGGGTGAGCTTTTGTGTTTGCACAGAGTGCCGAAGACCTCGACAGAGCCACTGCTCGTGTTCATGGCATCATTGCTGACAATGAACAAACGCACACCTGCTGCTGATCAGTAACTATTGTTTAACGTTACAAAAAATATGCCTCTGATCCTTTTAGCTCAACTTCAGTGTCTTTATTCCGATGCTACTGAGAGAATTGATTGATTTGTTCTGTAAACCAATTAATGTGGCTAAATGCAACTGTATATTATATATTGTCGTTGAGGCCTGGCTGTCGATATCTATTTGACTAATTTATCGATTAGATACATGAGAGAGCTTATTAGAATATAGCGGATGTAAAATTGTTGCTCTTGAGAACAAAACAACACGTTTTCTCTAACGGATGCTGGTTAATCTAAATTCACCTCTTTGTCATGTGTGCTTCATTTCTTAGTCTCTAGATTGTTTGTTGCACTAATGTAAATGATCTGGCGTGGGCTGCTGTGTGACCTTATGGCAGCGTAGACCCCATGACATCAGTCAGCGCTGTTCGTCTCGAGGCTGCAGCATCTTAATGAGCGTTCGCTGTGCCAGACTTGGCCAGGCTCAGCCTCTCTCTGGTTTGGTTTGGACGCCGGCCTGTGCTCCTCCAGAAACCACCCTGCCTCTCTCGCAGCCCCACCACAGATGCGTGCGATCCACCCAGTGGGATAATCTTTCCCCACTGTTTCAGAAGAACGTTGCACAACGCACTCAGAGACATGATCCCTCTGTGAGCAGATGCCCTATCTGGAATGCTTTGGGACCTGGTGGTGCAGTGGGCTCAGCCAGAGCAGGTTGGGTTGGGTTAGGGCCGTCGGGCTGGGGCTGGTCGTGTTGGATGGGCGATGATGAATGGGCCTCACCTGGTGGTCTCTGTGAGGGCTGGCAGGCTGCGCTGTGGGGGTCTCCCACCAGCCTGTCCCAGGCAGCGTGTGGCAGGAGGCAGCAGCCAGGGCCACATTAATCAAACCCTCCACCTGCCTCTTTTTCACTGTCTCCCTCGCTCTGTCTCGCTGCTCGTGTCTTTACACATTCTCCATCAGATTCGTCGTGCAGAACAATGAGTCTTTGAACAGAGCCAGAGCAAGGCCAGTCTGCCTGACAGTGGCCATTTTACAGCTAAACCTTGGACTCTTTTTACATTCATGTACTAGGTGTTTAATGCTATTACGGCAAGGCAAGCGTTCTTCTCCCCTGTCAAACCTGGGAGCATGTATAAAAGCTAAAATAGACTAAGGGTACTTTAGCACTTAATATTGGTAGGCCTTTGCCCTGCTCTGAAGTCTTAACAGCTTTGGCTCTTTAATGCTAGAGTTAGTGACACCTCCTTTTGAGGTCACTGAACACATAATTGGGTACTTAGTGGGGCCCAGTGCTTAGAATGGATCCATTTCAGTGATGTGATCATTTCAGAAATAAAGATTTTTTTTTTTTTCTGGTGTTGAACATCTGAAAAACAAAAATAATTAGCACTTAATGAAGTAATAATTTAAATTAATATGTCAAAAATATTTAATGTGTAAGTATATGCATGTATGTGTGTTTGTATGCATGTATAAATGATACTTTATTGTACATAAAAAGGTTTTATAAATATCAAAATATTTAATGTGTAAGTATATGCGTGTGTATGCATGTATAAATTATACTTATTGTACATAAAAAGGTTTCAATAATATATACATATTTACACATTTTTTATTAATATTTTACATTTACGGAAAAATAAATACGAGGAAAATACAAAAGATTATGTGTATAAAATGTTATATGCAATCTTATTGATATTGTCTCATACAATATTCAGTAAAAAAAAAAACAACACAATTTTATCTAAGAAATTACGTAGTGAAAACAACTCTGCCCTTAGGCCATTTGTTGACTTGATAACATGGAAAAAACGAAACTAACAGAACAACACTACAGCAGTAATTATCGAAGAAATTCAAAAGCCAACATGAAAAGCTCAATCGTTATGAAATAAAACACAAGCAGAAACTCATCCTAAATGATTATTTACTGCATGTGAAATTGACCGTTGTTTCCCTTGTGATGTTTTTGGGGGGGATCAGATGAGCACTCGAGCCTCATTAAATATACATGCTGTGTATTGAGCTGAGCAAGCCAATTAGCCGGGTTTTCTTTCGATCGCTAATAATTGCTTGCTGTTTGCAATATCACCAGACTCCACCTCTCATTTGCTCGTTTGAGTCTTTATTGCTTGGCTACATTTATACAGCAGCAAAATTCAGTTGTCAGTCCTGTTTTAGAGCGTTTAATACAGTTACAGTCCCGCATTGACTCAATTAATTTGATTCAATCTGTGTCTGTAAACTAGTATTTGAACGGGATACTTGTTAGTAAATTAGATTTTCATTTCCGAACACTGACTGTGTGAAAGTATCCTTTGTAATGTGATCACTAAATAATGCTTCCGCTAGTCCGTACCTCCTAGCTACAAGGATTTCATGTTCCTTCTTTCAAAAGGTAGCATCTCAAACAGACGTTGATCTGGAATGTAAGCTGCCTCGTTCTGCAGGTGGCAGCCTGACTTCATTATCACACTCGTCTGTGCGCGCATGTTTTAGAGCGGGTTCGTAGATGAAGGCTGAGATGATACAAAGTGATCTGTGTAGATGCATCCTCCGCGCGTCAACCGCGCGTGCGTGTCGTCTCTTTCGTGAGGGTTGCAACATGGGCTTCAGACATCAGTGGAGCAGCACTGACGCTTTGATGCTAAACTGCGTCATCAAAGCTGAATAAATAGTGTTTACAGATACATCTTCACTCTTCCAGGATCAAACAGTCTTGCTTTAACCATGTACAATCAAACACGAAGTGTCAGATGGTGTTAGCTAGCGATGACGACATCTGCAAGTGATGTTCAGTGCCGTGATATTGTTTTGTGTTTCTTGCAGCTGTATTTCACATCGCTAAATGAGGGCAGTTTACAAATACATTGTCTTTCTTTCTTTGTTTCTTTTTTAGCAGAAGCCGTTCTGAAGTAGTGCTCGCTGGTTAATCGTCTTATCTCCATGTAATTAAGGGCTAGAGTGGTCGTCCGTGCATTTCTATTTCAATCATGCCAGAGATACCGTGAGAAACAAACAGAGACGGGCCATACGCGACTCAATTACCGCACGCTAGAGGAGATCTGAAACTGTCTATTACAGCACATTTTACGGCTAAACTGTTGCTGATAACTCATAAATCCTGTGCTCATACGCAACTCAAATCTATTAGCGCAATTTAACGCTTTTACATTAAAAGTATATCTTCAAGATCTATTGTTGACGCCACTGTGTTTGTGTGAGTGTGGAAAACGTTTCCCCCCGTCTACAGATTTGTCAAAACGCTTGATTTTGATTTGGGCTCGGAAAGCTGGCTTTCCTCTCAGGAAGTGTTGTTCCTCTCCTTTTTCTATAAACAGTGGAAAAGGGACTTGAAGAATATGTCCCAGACTCAGTATTTCCACTGTAAACACTCTGTGCTGTTTCCATCCACAGCAGTGGCTTTCGGCTAGGTCTGTCCAAGGCCCTTTTCTGGGGAAGGATTTTCCAGGGAAGAAATTTGTTTGGATTTTATAGCAGTATTGCTAACTGCTATCCCTACAAGGGTGTGGATGTTTATGCAAACTGCTGCATAGATTTAATTTGTCCTCAGAAGAGTTGGGTACTGAGAACCTGTTCTTGTTCACAACTGAATTTAATCTTTTTTAATCTTTTAAAACTGGAACCAATTCAATTTTGTCTTTACCTAATTTTGAGCAATTGAATGATTCCTATGAATGGATTCATTTTAATGTCTAACTGTAAATAAACCAATAACAGACAGCAATTTTTTCATAATTTAAAGTTAAGTTAAAGTTCTTCTATACTATCTATTGTGACATACACCCGAGTGAAACGGGTGTATCATTATCCAAAGAAAAAAGAAGAGTGGAGACTTAGTTCTGTCTATTATTTGTTGATTGGATGGTTGCATTTATTGTAAGAAAGGGGCGGAGTTTAAGCATCATACGTCACCAAAGGAAAGTCTGAGTTATACTTTGCTCAAAAAAATATTCATAGACAATAAGATGCATTTAGAAATGCAAACATATATTTTTAAAGTTCTATTCAAAAATACTTTGAAACGTATGCTTACGTGAGATTGCTATAGTCATAATATATTTTATATATAAAAAAAAAAATCTGGTTTGCTGTTGCAGGTACCTCGAGATACGAGTTTAATTCGTTCCAGAACTGAGCTCGTAAGTCAATCGGCTCGTATCTCAAATTAATTTCTCCCATTTAAAATAACTGAATTCGATTTAATCCGTTCCGGACCTATGAAAAATCCCCAAACCATTGTAAATTATGAATAAAGATATGTTTTTAAATAACAAATAAACATGTATAATTAACAAATACATAACAAAATATGAAATAAAGAGTTATTTAGCATAATGGTCTTACTTTGGAGACAGACGAGTGCGGCTAAAGAAGGTGAACAGCGAGGAGGAGGGAGGGGGGAAGGGATGTAGGCACTCTAGACACGTACGTAAACGGCGCTTTTTTAGAACCTAAAACTATTTTCGTAACTTTAAAACTAAAACTACACTTTCCTTATTTCAAATGAAAAAAAAAAAAACTTAAAACAATGCACTTAACTTATCGGGGGAGAGGGGCGATGCTCTTTCGGCCGCCCCCCGGTTCCGGTGACGGAGGGCTCTGCTCGCCGGCTCTCTCGGAGGAGGCGCCGGCTATCGAGGGCCCATCGAAGCTCAAGCTGTCTCACGATGGTCTAAACCCAGCACAAGATACACTTTGATTCAAGCGGGTAACACGTGCGAGTGAGCGAGAGATGCTCTCGGATGATGCTCGACCCTGTGTGCCAACTAGCGGGACGTATCTTGAACAAAAATATGGCCCGAGCTTCGGCTCGTATCTCAAAAAACTTGTATGTTAGGCTGCTCGTATCTCGAGGTACCACTGTAATTGTTTTGCTTAGTGTAACTTTTTGAAGCATTGTTTTGTTGTTTATTCTGCATATTAGCTATTAACATTTTAACAATTTACCTATTTTAAATTTACAATTTAAGATTTTATAGTTCAAATGACTGTTTTTAAAAATAAAACATTAAAATAAAACGTTTGAAAAAATATCAGCAGAACGAAATTTTACTTCAATCATTCCCAATTTTTTTTTGATAGTTCTCCCCTCATAGTAGCTTAAATGGCTGAAGTGAAAAGTCTTCCTCATTTGTTCCCCTCACACTGATTTGATCTTCCTCTCTTTCAGCAAGTAATTATATCGTTATGTTAAGTGAAGAAAAAAATCAGCAGTATCGTACACCAGCTATTTGTATAGCCGATAGTAAAGTTAAACCTGTGTTTGAGGCCGGTAGAGCCATTTTTATTGCATGGTATCAGCCATGAAATAGGTGCTAAGATGGACACTCTGTATCACCGCCGCGCCAAAAACTAATCTAAATGGAAAACACATTGTCTTCATTATTTTGCAAGTGCTGAAAGAACATTGTTGCCATAGTAACTGGCAGGGGAGGCCGAGGGCTGCTTCAGGGCCAGTGAATGGAGTACAGGAGAGCCCTCCCGAGCTGACTACAGAAATGGCCAGTTAGTGAGTGTAAAAGTGCTGCTCACTCATGTAATTAATTTCAAGGAGGATTGGTGTGTGTGTGTGTGTGTGTGAGGGGGGGGGGGGGGGGGGGGGGGGGGGGGGTTGTGCAAGGTAACAGATTTAACATGGATACTTAGGAGCCGCGAGTCAAATGGCAGCCCCGGAGCATGAGAGAGAAGGACAGTATGCGGGCGTGTGGTGGGGGTAGATTGAGGGAGTGTGTTTGATTAACAGCAGCGATGATGACATGCTGTTTTGCAAACATGCGGCTGAAATTGCTCGCATCCATAAAGCTGAGGCTGCCAGGCATAGCTTGAGTTTTTCTCTGGAGGATTTTTAACGAATGCCAAGAAAGCTGTTGTTTTCACGAGGTGGTACCAGACATTGCACACACAAGGACTCACACACAAATGCACGGACAGAAAAAAAGGCTGAAGAGCTTTATTAAAAATCATATGAGGAAAAATAGCATCAGTTCATATCACTAATGCTATGAAATCCAGACCAAATCCATCCTGTGCTCGTATTTATCTCGTCACATATTTTGAATACCAAAAGGATGTTCTTTTCAAGCTGTTGGCTGTAATTCTGGGAATCCAATTGATAAAGGTCTTGCCAAATGGGGAGGGGCTTAACAGTTTATTTTAGCATGAACATTTGTGTCAGTCAGCTCACAGCTTGGTTCATTTAAAATCAGCATGAAACGGAAGTTGCTTGAGACGTATATCTGAGCTTCACCAAAAATGAAAAAAATGTCAAGCAGGACTTGATTTTGTTCATCGGGAACTGATTGGATCGTTGGATGGTTGTGGTTTGCTATTGCTGAGATTGTCCTGCCCACACACCTGAAGGCACGTCATCAGAGAAAAAAATAGATTATTTTGATTAAAGGTTATGAGGGCAAATAAAAAAATTAAAAGAATGATGTGCATGGATGAATCATTTATAATAAATATTGCAATATTCCATGATTTTTATATCATGATGGTGTGTTTAAATGACTAATATAGACCATCTAGTTGGTTACAGTAGGTGCTGGTTTATAATCTCCTGGTCAGGTAATGAGAAAGAGCTAACCATGGTGGGTCAGGTGCTCTAGCCTGACAGCTAATGGCCATGGCGCTTGTGTGGGGAGGCTGTTTGTCATGGCAATTCATGTCAGGGTGTAATTGGTTTACCTGGCTGTGTGTTGTGTTGTGAGGCTTGTCTGCATAGCTAAAAACAAATTACCCACCACTGACCTTTCAGCTACACCGACCACATGGCCACACAGAGGCGACCGGTTAGGGAGAAAGTAGAGAAGATGGGAGAGGGAATGTGTATCGGAAACAGAGTTTGTGTGCCATGATGGCGCTATTTTATTTGTTTTTTTTTTGGGGCTCGCCGCTGTTTGAAAGAGTGTTTGAATGAAGCATGCCATTGGGGATATTTATTTGAGTGTATTCACAGCATGCAAGGTTTTAAGAGGAACAGCAAAGCATACATCCCTCGCAGACTTGGCCATCCCATGCTTTATTTGCCCGTGCTTAGATGAAAACGACCGCTGGTTTTGAAAAGCAGTGCCTGTGCAATGCAGCTTTGCTTGCACCACTTATCTGTCAAGAGCAGTAAAGGGGGGGTAGAGGGATGCCGTAATTCCGTTCTTCCAGCATAAAGGATACAATATCCATTTTAGTGACAGAGTAGATGGGCCTCAATTTAAATCTTAATCCACGGGGGCTGAGTCGCAGTCGGCCGGATTGATTCCAGCCCGCTGCGTGTGCGACTGCGTGCTCTAGGCGACACTGCACAAGTTGATTTTCCTTGTGAAAGTCTGACACTTTGCCGCCACCCTCCGCATGCTGGTTTCTGTCTTTGCTGGCATGTACCGATGACAAAAGCACTCTATCCCTGTTTTGTTCATGTATTTCTCCCTTGCCAGAAGCCACTTCCACATGAGGACTTAAGATTAATTTCTTAAAAGGCTTGTTGTTGGAATTTAATTTTAATTTTAATGTATTTATATTTAGCAAAGTTAATCGTTAACTGTGTGTATGCGTGTGTATATATGTGTAGATGTGTGTGTTTGTGTATGCATGTATGTATAAATAAATTCGGGATGTGCGAGTGTAGTCGACTATTCAACGACACTGTACAGCTGTGACTGGTCGACACTGAAAACAATAGTCGACTGCACGAGAAAAAAAATACACAAATATTTGTAAAAATAAAATGTTCGAAAAAATATCAGCGGAACGAAATTTTACCTCAAATCTTACGTTTTGTTTCTGTCAGTCGCGGTGGCTCAAATGACCGCTTGAAAGCCAAGCAATGATACCGAGGCGAGTATTTTGAATTAGGAAATGGAAACATTTTATGTAAACGGTCATGTCAAACTGGCATATAATAATTTAACTGAAGCCGAGAGTAACAATATTAATCACAGGCAAGGAGATGTTAGGAGCGACTAGCCAAAACAAGCAAATCATCAAGTAATTTACTACAACTGTCCACCACTGTGATCCTGTTCGTGCTGAAAGAAGAAATATATAGACATATGAATACTTTAAAAATATATATATATTTACCTCTTTAGTAAACTCATTGTCACGGGTAACACCATGGAAACAGACACATATGCCGCATCACGTAATGGTGACCTTATTTTTAGCGGCATTCATTATGATATTTGAACTATTTTAAATGTATCATTTAATGTATTTAAATTTATTTTTGACTGTCATAAGGTTTGTCCACTAGTTGGCTACAAAACTTCTGTTTAAACGACTAACAAATTAGTCGTAACGCACATCCCTAATTTAAATATTATGTCAGATATTAAGGATACTTATATTTTGTAATTGTGTATTTATGTCAATAAAATAAAAAGCAAAACCTATTTTCTAACCTGCTGTACTCAGTTCTGTAACCCCCAGACAAAGCATGTGTAAACAGATGTAGCCACTATGAGATATAAGCACTGTGCCATTGATCAGTCTCTTTAATTAGAGAGTGAGATAATTGAAACACTACATTTTCACACAGCCAGGTTCATCACTATATATTTTTTAACCAGTAGCGAGTTGCAGTTACACCCTATTGACAAGTTCTATTCCTGTAGTCCCCCCCCCCCAATAGTTTTCTTTTCATTTAATTGGAGTTTCACACTAATTAGATTTGTCTTCTACAACAGAAGAAAACTCTGGCACAGCAGGAGCTGCCGAGCAGGAGGTCGGATGTTGGGAGATTTTTGAAAAATGTTAGTCTTGGTTGTGAACTATGCAAGCGTGTGGCTGTGTTTGAATCACTTTGTTTTATTTTTATCTGTTATCTTGCTGTATAAAACAGGGCATCTTTTACATAATGTGCTTTTTTGTAATCTGTTTTCATTTGGATGCAAATTTACTGACATAAGTGATACAAAACCACTGTTCAACCCCCATCAAATTAGGGTTAGTTCACCCAAAAGTAAAAATTCTGTGATTTATTACTCGCTTTCATGTCATTCCAAACCTGTAAGACATTTAATCATCTTCGGAATACCAATGAAGATATTTTTTATGTAATCTGAGAGCTTTCTGCCCCTCCCTTGACAACTACACAACTACCACTTTCATGCCCTAGAGACATAAAAACATCATAAAAGCAATCCAGTAACTCCAGTCGTTTCACCTCAAATTTGTGATCTGACGAGAGTTATTTGTTTGCACAAAAAAGCATAATTTACCACTTTATTTACAAAATATTAATCTCAGATACAAGTTCATGCACCAATGCCTGCTTTCGCATCAACGCATCACATGCATTGTGTTGCTCTCGTGATCAGGTGTATGAGATTAATATTTTGTAAATAAAATGGTCAATTGTTTGGTTTTTTTTTGCACAGAGCACTCAGCAAAGTTTATGCTTAAATGAATAAATAAATAAATAAATAAGAGAGTATTGGTCTTCACCCTCCTCTGTATATAGAATCTTGGCATTAGACGTTGAAAAAATAGAACATCTAATATTGTTTTTGGATCCTCTGAAATTGGGGAGAGAGCTCCTGTCCTTCAGTGTGTGAGCGCTAGAGCTCAGAGCCCAGCGGTAGGCTAGTTGCTGATGTTTCAGCACTTTTAGGGAAGGCCTGAAACAGAAGGCTGTGGAATTTCTCAGCTTACCTATTGAGCAGTAGGAGCCCTGATGTGTCCGGCAGCAGCCAAGCTGGTCTGCTGCCTGCAGGGTTTGGTTTACACCGGCCTGTCAGCTCTGCTCCTCACTCACGGTCCACAAACCCAATATTTTGTTCTGCTGAGTTCAGACAGCCAGAGCTCTCATCCCCCAGCCTGAAATACAGCAATTCACTTTTACCAACAGTGCAGGAGCATAAATTACTCCTTTTTTTCTTGTTCTAAAAAGCCTGGCCTGGAATTCCTCCTCTCTGCTGTCACCCTAAATTAGAAATCTCAGAATTTATACATCCTTATGAAAGACTGCATGATACCACAGAAATAATAAATTGGTGTTGTAAACTTATAACATTTTCATATTACAGCCAAGTCTTGGATTCTCTCTTTTTAAAGAAGTTGATATGTAAACGTATATAATCTTTGTAGCTTTCACATGACAAACATTCATCTCACGTGATTGTGCTTTCTGAATCCATGTGACGGCGTCTTTTATGCTTTGAGAGATTCTCAGTAGCTTCCTTGCCTTGATGTGCATTATGGGCTATTTTTAGATGGGGAACAGTACATAAGATTCACAATCATGTGTCTCACTGTGACCTGATTTTTGAAGACTTACTGACCATCCATTCATAACCACAGCCTGGAGAAATGGTAATGAAAAATATAAAGAAATGGATATAAAACTACTGTGCATCTTAATTCGCTTTATATCAGTGAGCCTCAAAAACAAAAAGTTTATTAAGAAGAGCAAAACGGGAAATTAATTATTCAATTCTAAAATGAAATCATTCTAATATGCTGATGTGATGCTCAAGAAACATTTTATTGTTATTATGATCTTAGAAACTTATTGTCATCATAAGTATTATTATGATTAACAATGTTGAAAACTGTTGTGTTGCTATTTTTATACATTTTGAGATGTCAGGGTTCTTTGATTTAATATAAAGCTGCAGCTCGTTTTTTTTATGTAAATGATGTAAAGGTCATTACGGTCATCTTTATTCTTTACTTTGTTCAATTTAATGTGTTAAATTAATTTCTCCAAACTTTAGAATGCCGGTGTAGATTAAATCCTTAAAATGAATTAACTGAGTGTGAAGGTTTGTTATAAATAACTTTATATTTTATTTTTTTATATTATTACGTTATTTTTAATGAAGAGTAAAATAGTATTTTGGCAAAATTATGGATCGGTTTTGTTTTGAGTTAGTTGGTGGTTTCCACAACTATACACAATTACTATTACTGACGTAGTCCACTACCTGAAAGGTTTAAGAAGCACTGTTTTTATTCATCATATAACGCAAGAGGAAGCAAAGGAACGTAACAGAGGCTGTCCTACTAGTGGGGGACTTGAGCGGGTTTACTACTCCTGCCACTCTAACCCACTGTGAGATGGACACACTTCCTGGTTTATTTACACAGGGTTGTCCAGGCCTGGCAGTTGGCAAACTCTGACAAATGAGAGAATCTCAGGATGAGCCAGAGGAGGGTGAGAGAAAATTGTTTGGAATGCTGGACATGCTTTTACTCGGCCTCACAAAGACGCACACACCAGCAGCCATGATTGGCAATCCTGGGCAGTTTGTTGATAAGAGCGGAGGGTTAAATCGTGATTTACGCACACAGTGATTTGTTGCCGTCTTGAGTTGGACGGCCGAGCGCCACACAGACCCACGGAGCTCTTATCTGAGATAGCTGGAGTTTTTCAAAGCTCTGGTCTTGCCCTGCGCAGTGAATCAGAGCTGAAGTGAGCAGACACGGAGGAATGAGAGCAGAAGGGAGAGCGAGTTCACAAGTCGCCCTAGAAACACCGTCTCTGTTTCCGCCCCCAATGTATTCATGGCATGACGGGATTGTCCTGGGGTATCTGGTGACACATACCTGCCATGGTAGAGACCCCTGGCACCATACTGCTGTTCAATATTTATAGACGCCAAACGCTCTCAAATATCAAATGGTTAAACAGCTGCAGACAATTTCAAAACTGGCTGCCCGTTTTGGGAAGTGCACAAGCTTGTCAGTGTATAAGAGTTAATTTTCTTCACTCTTTTTATATTGGGTCAGTAATTGACTGTAAAGAGTGACGTCGTAATTTTTTTTTGTGTAGTGATGTTCTGGATGTATAAATGGAAAGATTAGCGATAAATCTCACTGATACACAATATAAAAATCAAAACTGATTCCAGATTAGTAGAAAAGGGTTATTTTGTGTCGGTATCATGCAGTGAGCTGATGAAAAATGGCTGTCACATCCCCAACCTGGCGTCAGCAGCTCCCTCGTGAGAACTTCCCCTCAGGTGAGAAATTAAAGTGGATATTATCTGTGCAGCGGCCCAGCAGCAGTTCAGTATGAGGCCAGGATCCATTTTGCTCCCTTCACACAGGAAACGCTGGGTTGACATTATTTTCAGGGCAGCCATACTCGCCCTCTGTTAGTGATGTGCTTTTCATTCACCTACTCAAGAGCAAGGTCAAATCGACTGAGGTCGTTTAGCTTCTACAGAGGTGTAAAAGAATCGTGAAGAAAAACACTGTGTTGAACATTTTCACATGCGAGCGTTCATGATATGTGTGGCTTTACAAATGATGTCTGTCGGTTCCATATTCTCCTTTCTTGGAAAGAAGTATAATGTACACAATGATATGTCTCAGATTATGCAAGCTTGTTCCAAGCATGCCTATAAGTTTTGTTGGTGTTGCTGATATCTTTTAATCAAATTAATGTAATAATTGTATAATTTAAAAATAGTTTTTTTTTATTGATACATTTAACATTGCACTAATGTATTTTTTGACTATAGTGCTTTTAAGTTCTTTCAAAAAAGTAAATTAAACATCAAATTACATTTTTTATATATTTATATATATATTTTTTATTTTAATATTATAATATAAAATATTATATTATAAATATTATATAAATTAAATATATAATAAATTAAGCATTAATCCAAATATATATATATTACACTTTTCACTAACTATCTATTAACTCAAACGTGTGCTTCAGCAAACTCCTAGTTTTGGAATTTGAATGGTATTTCACAATTTCAGAGAAAAACAAAACAAAAACATATGTGTTTTTTACGTTATATCTATTCTTCTTAAATACTTTAACCCATTGCACATCAACAATAAGTTTGAGATGAAATATTCACAAATTTGCTTTAATAAACAAAAGTAATTATAATTGATTGTACTGGCTAGCATCACATGTATATCAGGATTATATTGAAACCCCCTTAATGGTTTACCACTAATTAAAATACTCTGTTAGTTCAGGGGAGTTTGTGGTGGGGGTGGTCTGTCTGTACATATGCCCTCCCCTCTCTGATCTGCTCACAGATGGGCCACACCAACCTTCTGTTTCAGCAGGGATCCCAACAGATCTGAGCTCTGAACAAATAATGAGAGCGAGAGAGAGACAGGTATAGAAAGAGGAACAGAAAACACAAATTAAAGCAAGCAGGAAGGATGGGGACTCTGAGATCGTGGAGGATGAGGTGAGGAGAGAGGTGAAGGGACAGAAAAGCAGACTCAAGTCAGTAGCTAAGTGCCTTGTGACCAGAATGAAACAGAAAGCCTCAGGCAGATGTAAAGAGTAAAGAAGAAAAGGAGGGGGTGGCAGAAAGGGAGGGAGGGGGGGAGCGGAAAGGGGGAGTCAGTTTGAGAGTAAGAGGAAGGTAGAGTGAGTGAAAGAAATAAATAGAGAGCGTGAGAGGAAGAGAGAGAGGGAGGGCCGCGGTGGGGGAAGATGGTGAGCCGGTGCGGCCGTGTTGATTGGCTTGTATGAAAACACATGACTGCAGTGGGGAGCCTCGTGCTCAGGGTGAGTGGCTCTGCTTCAGACCAAACCACATTAGATGAAATGAATCCATTCCCCAGCCTGTTAAAGGAGCGCGCTGCTGCCTGGGTTCTGGAGAGAGAGAGAAGGGGAGGAGGGGTGGATTGAGAGGCAGAAGAGAATGGGGGAGAAAGAGAGGGAAAAAGCAGAGATGGGGGCAGGAGGAGGCCAGCACACACACATATGGCGCTAGAGAGACTGCTTGGGAGATTATGGCACATTTTAGGTCAGGACAATAGAGAGCAGTGGAGAGCCTTTACGCTGCCTTTCTGGACTCACATAACAAATGCTGCCTTGTGCGGTCTGCAGGGGCCACTGTCCAGCTCGTTGCTCCTCGCCACACACACGGAAAATGGCTTCAGAGTAAGAACAGTACGGTTATGTGCTTACTTATCTGTCACTATTTGCATATTTCACACAGTTTTTGAGTTTCATCTTTAAAAAGGTGTTTGAATTAGTCGACTAGCAAAGCAATTATGGGAAAGTTTGAGCTTGTGTGCTTTCGATACACAGTTACACTTAAAAATATATGAAGAGGATTCATTTTTATTAGCTACTCTTTGAAGATAAGCAGCACAAACATACTTTTGAATGAATTGACTAAAAATAGATTGTATTGGTTTTAAATGTTAATGCAGAAGATGCTGCCTGTGTTTACAAGAACCAAATTTAGGGCAGCTTGAGAGAAATAGTGTTAGTTCAGAGATGAGCGCCAGTTGAGCGCTAGTTTGCCAGTGGTTTTACGTTTTAACATTAAAACAAATTAATTCATGTATTTTTTCAGCAAGAATGAATCAAGTAGATATTTATAACATTAGGCAAGGCAAGTTTATTTGTATAGCACATTTCATACACAATGGTAATTCAAAGTGCTTTACATAAAGAAGAATGATAAAAATAAAACATTAAAAATGATTAAAAGAATAAAAAGATAATACGTATAAAATAAAATGCAAACAGCTCGGACATAGCACAGTGCTCAATCTGCAAATGCATAGGTAAAAAGATGTGTTTTGAGTCTTGATTTGAATGTGGCTACTGTTGGAGCACACCTGATCTCTTCTGGAAGCTGGTTCCAGCTGCGGCTGGCGTAACAGCTAAAAGCAGACTCTCCTTGCTTTGAGTGAACCCTGGGTATTACTAAGTGACTTGATCCTGATGATCTTAGTGATCTGTTAGGTTTATATTCTATGAGCATATCTGCAATGTATTTAGGTCCTAGGCCATTGAGTGATTTATAAACAAGTAACAGTACTTTAAAATTAATTCTAAATGTAACTTGAAGCCAGTGCAAGGACCTAAGGACTGGTGTGATGTGTTCATATTTTCTGGTTCTGCTCAGAATCCTGGCAGCAGCGTTCTGTACGAGCTGCAGCTGTCTTATGGTCTTTTTGGGAAGGCCAGTGAGGAGCCCATTACAATAATCCACCCTGCTGGTGATGAAAGCATGAACAAGTTTCTCTAAGTCTTGATTGGAGACAAAGCATCTAATTCTTGCAATATTTTTGAGATGATAATATGCTGATTTAGTTATTGTTTTTACATGGCTACTGAAACTCAGGTCTGACTCCAAAATCACACCAAGATTCCTGACCTGATTTTTAGTTGTTTGACCCCTAGAGTGAAGGTATGCGTTCACTTTGAGAACTTCATCTTTGTTTCCAAATGCAATGACTTCAGTTTTGTCTTTGTTTAACTGAAGGAAGTTTAGGCACATCCAGTTTTTAATTTCATCAATGCATTGACACAGGGAGTCAATGGGGCTGTAATCATTAGGTGATAACGCGAGGTAAATCTGGGTGTCATCTGCATAGCTGTGATATGCAATTTGGTTCTTTCTCATTATTTGGCTCAGTGGCAGCATATATAAGTTGAACAGGAGGGGTGCAAGTATTGAACCTTGAGGGACTCCGCATGTCATGGATGTCCACTCAGACTTATGGTCACCGATACTCACATAATAAC
The DNA here is from genome assembly GCA_037043235.1 of Rhodeus uyekii. Classification (NCBI taxonomy): domain Eukaryota; kingdom Metazoa; phylum Chordata; class Actinopteri; order Cypriniformes; family Acheilognathidae; genus Rhodeus; species Rhodeus uyekii. The sequence continues at coordinate 5,986,613 of JAWRVZ010000013.1, forward strand.
CTCTCCCTTCTAAGTATGACCTGAACCATTTAAGAACCATCTCAGAAAGCCCAACCCAGTTTTCCAGCCTGTCAAGGAGAATGTTGTGATCTATGGTGTCAAACGCAGCACTGAGGTCGAGTAAAACCAGCACTGATAATTTACCTGAATCTGTGTTAAGACGAATATCATTTATTATCTTTATGAGTGCTGTCTCTGTGCTGTGATGTGGTCGGAAACCAGACTGAAAGTTGTCAAAGTATCCATTCAAGCTTAAGAACTTGTTCAGCTGATTGAAAACAACTTTTTCAATGATCTTGCCAATGAAAGGTAGATTTGAGATTGGTCTGTAATTGCTCAATATGATGTTGATTACAAAACATAGCTATTAAAAAAAAATGCTGTTCTCTTACAAAACATACAAAAATGTTTAGATGAATATCTGTTTTCAACATCGATAATAGTAAGCGTTTCTTGAGCACCAATTCAGCATATTAGAATACAGTAATTTCTGAAGCTGTAATGATGCTGAAAATTCAGCTTTGCCATCACAGGAATAAATTACGTTGCAAAATATATATTTTAAATGGAAAATAGTTACTTTGAATTGTAGTAAATATTTTAGTTTTTACACTTTAAACACTAACCCAAAACTTTTGAATGATTATGTTAGTCTGTGGTGATCGATCCAAGCAGAGGCAGAATGTGACGACAAACGCAGGTGCCCTTGCCATGGACCCATTCCTCTCTGCCACTTGGCTGCGGCATTCACACCAACAGGTGCTGAGACACTTTCCTCTGCAGGTGGTCTGGTCTGATCTTTAGTATGACTGCACTCGGATTAGCCCAGCTGAAAGCGCGCGGGTCCTGCTAGTCTCATATGTTACACCCACAGACCGCCCGCACTGACCGTCTGAGGCGTACTGTGCACAAGAAAGCTGATGCCATGCAACGCCCTCAAGTCAAGTTCACCAGTTCACAAATTAGGATGGAGGATTAGTTTTCATGGAGAACTAGTCACTGGATTAGTTTGTGGAATCAAATCTATGGGAAATATTCAACCCTTATCAAAAAGTTGTGTTTGAGACGAAGAAGTAGATTCTTCTATAGAACATAATATAAGCTATTTTGAGAAATGTTTATACAATCAAATCAGTGGTCACCAACTTTCTTTGGTTACCAATATTTTTTTTTTAGATCTTTTGAAAGAAGCTTGGAAGAACTGTTATTTTTGGGTGAACTGTGCCTATTAATGTAAAATTATGATTAGTTTATTTTACATGTTATTCAGACTGATCTTTTCTGTATAACTAGGCAGCACTTGGGCAGAGTAAGAAGAGACATTATACTGATTATTATACATTATACTATAGAGTCCAATTTCTGGTTATGTAGAACTATCGCTCTGCATCCATTAAAGTGGCAAATGAGAGGTTTACAACATGTGAACGAGTCGAGTTGCTTTGAGAAGATCTCTGGGTCGGATCAGAGCGTGAGCTGTAATTATGATCTGTCTTTTAAGCTTGGCCTTTTTCCTGAATTGTGTTCCAGGCTGGTATCAGTCTCTCAATCCCTGTCCTTAACCCAAGAGAGTGACTGATGGTATTTATAGAGAGCTACCTTTGAAAAGGGGAGTCAAGCGTGAGTGGAAATGCAAAACTCACTCATGCGGCGTGTGTCTGATTATGAAGAGATAATTCTCCCTGCACAAAATATCTCTCTCGCCCTGTCTCTCTTTCTCTCAGCCCTATTTATGACCCCACCTTACCTTTCTGAAGATTAAACACAATGTGTTTTTTTATATTTCACTTCCTTGCTTTTTTTGGTTTTGTTTTTTTTGTTCTGAAAATATGAATTTTGTCTAGTCGTGTTCATCTGATATGATTTATACTACTGTTTTTTTTAGGTTTAGGTTCTCCACCCTGCTGATTTACTTCTTAATATTTGGATATCAGCACCTCATCTCATTTTTTATGGTTTGACGCTGTGGGAATCCACAATATATTGAATATTATTATCCTTTTGGTAACTGAAATACTAATTTATCTATTGGTTAATTAGAACTGTCATTGCATTCACCAATAGTTTTGTCCTGTTATTCATGTTTGCCAACATCATTTAAGCATTTTTTTAATGAATAACCTGAAAAAAAAATATTTTTTTTAAAAGTACATGTAATTATGAATGGTTTGTTTTTGATGACTTTAATGCATAAATGAACTCATTCTTTTGTTCAACATTTTTAGGTATAAATTGTTTTTAATCCTTTGTGTTTATTATGATGAATAATAGTTGTTATTATTATTTTTAAAGGATAGTCAGTTTAATCAGGGCCAAGAGCAGTGAAATGCAGACTGTATACTTTCTGTTTGGAGTGACTGTATGGCTAGCTTCTGCTTCTCTTTGCATAATGAGAACAAGAGTTTGTTTTCATTGAGGTAGTTGGTGTGTTATATAACTGGTGTTTTTCCAGCCTTCATTGCCTGAGGGGTGAGAGAGCGACAGGGAGAAAAAGAGAGAGAGAGGGATGCGTGATCAAGCTGTGTGGAGTTTTGGACTCTGGTTTACGGCTCTCTGACGTCATAGATCAGGATGTTGAGCAGCCACTGTAATAATGTTTTTATGTCATCATCACCCTCTTGAAACCCGTAGCTTAGAGTTTGCACACCAAACAAAAGCCGTCTCATGAGAGAGGGGAGGAGGAGGAGGAGAAGAGCGAGAGTCCCCCCCCCATCCACTGCTCGTAGCTGGAGGTGAGAGTGACAGTGGGGTAAGGAGGGAAATAGTTAATCAATAGCCACAAGGTCAGACAGGCGAGCCTCTGGTTTGAGCGGTCCCTGTTAGTGGGTTGGAGTAGAGGATTTGTAGCGCTTGTAAAGGCTTAAAGGAACACTCAGCAGTTATTTGTGGTGGTGCTGATGGTCAGGGTGGCAGGGCTGCAGTGTGCGAGAGAGAGAGAGACACCTGCTGGCCTTTGTCTGTCACTGCAGCCACACACATGCATTCAAATCCATATTTTTTCAGTTTTTTTGAATATGTGATTTTGGATTAAAAACAATGCTAATGAGGTGAAAACACTTTAGTCCTTACAACAAGTCTTATTGCTCACAGAGAACACAGTTGCACATTTGGTGGTGATTTTGGCTATATTTAGAGCACGGGGTTCAGCACACTTCTACTATGCTGGTACCAGGCACGCAGTCTCATCCGTGACTTATATGCTTATTTCATGTAGACCTAAGAAAGCACTCCTAATACCTGTCCCGATACAATGTCCTGAAAAACACTGACTGCTTTAACATATATAGACACTGTCTAACCCTCCTGAGAGCCGGAGACGCTCCCCATCCTGTCACGCACACAGCAGAGGAATTTGAAGAGCCTTTTGTCAGACCGCTGCAGTGGGTGGTGGGGGAATTTTGCCATCTACCTCTTTTTTTTTTTTTTTTCTCCCCCCACGTGTGCCTTGGAATTTTAAGAGTGATGGCAGTAAAGTGGTCAGATGAGAGATGAAGTCCCGACGTTCCCGTTCCTCCCCAATTACTCCATCCACGTGTCACGTAGTGAGTTACAGCACTGGCCACGGGGCCTTATGTTTATTTGCCAGTGAACGCAACTGTAAATCAGCCCGCAGCTGCTAAATTTGATAACCTTGAATGTAAGGCCTGATACCTTTAGCAGTGTGTAATGGACACACTGATGGGGTTCACGCATTTGTATTGGTCTGATTGAGTGTAAACGCATACGTACTCGCACACATACTCACACTTCTTCTGTTCCATCCAGAGTTGTGCTGTTGCTGGCATTTATGAAGATCACGGTTGTGTTTTACTTGTAAGAAATTGAGAAGAGTGTCAAAGTTACACCATCAACATGAAAGATGGATGGGACGGATCCTCCTCACCCACTACTGAAATGTCATCTGAGCACTCAGTGTCTTTCAGGGCTTGTTGAGCGTGAGGAGATCACAGATTTGCGCTGAAGTACTCTCCCGTTTTTCTCTCAGCCTGACACACTCCTCTCTTCTGTTCATTTTCAGAGAGAAGAACTTTAATGGCTTCCAGGTAGAGAGAAAGAGGCAGCAGTCAAGATGAACTCGATTCCTTCAATGGACAGGCACATACAGCAGACCAATGACAGGCTGCTGTGCATCAAACAGGTGAGGAGGAAAGATCTACATTGACACAATGTCTGTCTGTCTGATTGTTTCAGACTTCACAGATGCATGATTTTTATCAGTTATATAATGTTGTTTTACACCAAAATTCCTCCACAGCGCTGTAAAAAAAAATCATCGCAAGTTAAATGCTTTATTGCAGTTGTTGCTCTTAAGGGGGGGGGGGGCCATACCAGTTATTAGGTTTAGTGGGCAAGCACGTTTTCACACAGGGCCATGTAGGTTTGGATTTTTTTCCCTTAATATTAACAACCTTCATTTAAAAACTGCATTTTGTTTTTACTTGCGTTATCTTTGACTAATATTTAAATTACTTTGATGATCTGAAACATTTAAATGCGACAAAAATGCAAAAACAAAAAAGAAATCAATAAGGGGGGAAACCTTTTTTTCACACTATTGTGTATACACACACACACATGCACATCTTCATGTAATCACAGACACAGAGATCAGATCTCCTTGTGGAACACCGGCTGTTCTTAGATGTGTTTCTTGTGCATACACAAAATATCACTGGATTACTACACTTAATGGCAAAGGAATGATTGGAAATGTAAACTGAATTGTACTCTAGTATAAATAACTGGCGAAATGTATAAATAACTGAATTAAAACCTTTTTTTTTGGGGGGGGGGGGGGGGGGGGGGATACTAATATGCCTAAGACTTTTGCACAGCACACACACTTACCTACAAGTTGGTACGCCCCAAGACTATATCTTGTGATTCTTGATTTTAATAATTGTATTGTCCTATGTAGGTGTGACATTATGCTTCTCTTGAAATATTTCTGGGAATATTTGACATTCCAACTTGTATATTACAGGATTTTTTTTATATCCACACAGTTTTTTGCTAGGCTTTGTTGTGTCTGCATCAATTAGGCAAGTCTTAGTGCTAATAAGATCATGTCTGCAGCATGTGCGAATCCATTGAATTTCTGAGCCTATTTAATTGGTTATAAATGACACAGTTATCTTCATTTTGCATGGCAGATTGAGCTTGATTAAAGCTAAAGACAAAACACAATCGATTTAATCATATTGATATGGCATATTTAGAGTGGTGAGAGTTGTCGGTTTTGCCGCCATGACCGCCATGAGCTCAATTGTATTTGGAAGTCTACTTTATCATTTTATTTTTTTTGCACCAGCAACAGTAATATAGATTTATACAACTAGTTAGTTGTAGTTTATATTATAGTTTTCCACCAAAGCCTTTTTTTCCAGAGGCTAATGTTTTTTGCTAATCTTTTTTTACCAGTCGCCGAGAGTTGAAGAATGTTAACACTTTTACCCAGCCGTCCAATCACAGTGGAGGGGACACACACACGCTACACTGACCAAACAACAACGCTGGCGTTTTCAGTTGGCTAAAAATGCTTTGGTGAACACATGCCTACTGTCTTTTGCTCCTGGATCTGTAAGACTTCCATATGTAAATGACAATATGTTGACAAATTGTTTGTGATGTCAATGTCACAACCTGATACTCTTTCAACATAATAAGGGTGTTTCCTTTCCTCTATGTCCTTTTCCCCTCCTTTCGTCGTTCTGTCATCCTGTCACTTAGTCATACGCCTGCCTGTCAAACAATCTATTCTTCCCTCAACTTTACTCAGTTGGTTATAATGACAGTAGTATAAAACATTATGTCCAATCTCATGACTAACACCCACATGAAGCCATCAGCATGTTGTGATTGTTATGTCGATCAAAAGGACCATTTTC